>NQII01004774.1:83182-95412 GCA_002778355.1 Clitarchus hookeri | reverse complement strand
GGTTCACGGCAGAGCTAAAGTTCCACTCCTGCTTGCATTAGGCATCTGTCGGCGGACACGAGAAGACAGGGCCGACAACACTATTATTTGATCATCTCTAAGGAAACTGTGCTCATCGCAACTGCCGATATCGGCGTGAGGGCTTGCAAGGGATTGGCCGCCGTTATCTGCAGCGGTGCTCGCATTACCTGGACAGGCATCATTGATCCGGCATCTCCCGCGCGGTTCGCAATTAATCGACGCCCGAACAAATCCCGAGCGGCGTGTTTCCTTTCTGAAACGTACTGACTGGTCGGAAGTAAACGATGTGTCGCAATAGAAAGACTGATATCATCGTAAATATATGGCGTGAACCAGGCTAAGGTTACATCTACAACAGGTGTGGCAAATGGCAAAAAATTTCGCCACTAGGTAAGCGCTAGTGTCGGAAAGGTAACACACATTTTCTACGTTCAAAAACTGTATAATTGTAATAATCACAAATAAAATATAACATAATTTCGTAACTAAGTAAAATATTTATGTTTTATTATTCACCTAGCTTGAAATTTTAATTAAAGGTCACCTTTTGGAACACCACACACCTAGCGGTGGAAATTTTCCCTAAGCCAAACTCTCCCATAAGAAATCTCGCTTTGTTGCTAACCTGAGTATAATTATCTTTTACCAGGCTTGAGAGATAGAAGGATACATGTAAACTGCTAACTGTGAATGGAAGATACGGGGAGGGAGGTACCATTCCTGTTACGTCACTATACTCACTCTGTGTGTGTGTGTTTGCGCGCGCGTACCTTTCCCTTCCACCAATAGCCGCGCGCTGTTGTCGCTGACGTCACGGTCTGCGCGGCCACCGATTGGCCACGCCTTAATTTCCCCCCCCCCAAACCAATTCAACCAACGTCAACAGACCTACCTTGCGAGTTCCGACACGGACTGTTGATGCTCAATGCCTACCCTGGAAAAGGATCCCATCCCACGCACGAAATGCTTACGGAAACAGAGACAGCGCGAGCAAGCTAGCTGTTGACGAGAAGCTTATATTTGACCGGTGCTGTACTCTGCGAGGCTCAGTGTCCAATCGTATTCCCTGTGCGTAACTGATTCCTAAACCCTGCTACTGCTCTACGTTATGATTGGTTCTTAACACTGATAACCGAACACAACACCTACAGCTTGTTGTGAAAACGAAACAAGTTCTCTGCCAGCTTAAGTACAGCACGCATGAAACAAAATATAATTTGCAACACTAAAAATTATAAATTGACGTGGGACTGAAAGGGTTAGTTTGGCACTTATTTATGGATTTGAGTGTTGCAGTCAAATCATATTTTATTTCATTCCGTACTTATCCTTGTTTAGCAATTGCTTAATTCACGCAACCATTGAGACGTGTGCTTAGTGCTTGAGAGACATTTGGAACCATGGCTGTAGAAATTTCCAAAAATCACGTTAACCATAGCGAAGAAACTGACTGCATTTGGCCATGATCCTAGCCGTGTACAGTCTTTGCCACATTTCCTTCCTCTGCAACATGTCCGCTGTAGTCAACGCAGCCTGAAAGAGTTAAAAGCGGTGCCGTATTGCGTTATCCAGTGTTCACTCTTGCTTTTTTTTTTTTTAATACTGATTTTCATGGAAACTCTATGTTTCAGGCTACACACACTGCTTGTCCTTATCTGACATGTTGCAGAGCAGGTGAAATTATAGTCGGTGCTGTACAAGTCCTGAAGCTAGCATCAATACATATATCGCCTTTCTCTGGGCAATGCTATTGGTTTCTGCTAACCCACCAACTATTTTATAATTGGCTGCTTCTCGTACCATGGCTCTACTGAAACACTTTCCGAAGGTTACAAAGCGTCAGTTATAATAAATTCGTAAGTACTTATTGAACCAAAAATATCTTATCTTGCAACACCTGAAACGAAAAATTAATGTGTACGTTAAGGGGTTAAACAGTTTCATAACCACATTGTGTTTATAGAACAGGATAAATACATGGAATACAACAATGAACTTAAAAGAAACGAAACATCCCAGCCAAAGTGGCTCTTCCAGGTTGACGCAACTTCTGAGGACCGTGAAGACCGCTGAAACTGAAACTGAAAAAAACTTAAATAAACTGGAGGAGAAATCAGCAAAAAAAAAAAAAAAAAAAAAACCATATTTTTATTCGTGCAGTACTTCAGCTGACACAGAACCTGTTTACTCATTGCAACCAATAGGCTGCAGGCTTTTAGTTCGGCGATAGTAATACGAACCAGTCGTAACCCAGAACAGTAGCACGTTTTATAGGTTGTTCACGATAAACTGAGCACTTTCAAAAGCTCACCTTAAGATCTACTTGTATGCACGTTGTATATTCTTCCGCCATGTATATATAACATAAATAGTGGCATGGGCCTAACCACGTTATTCATGTGACGGTCAAGTGAAATTGTGAAGTTATTAGAAAAATAAATAATATTTTTAATGATTTGCTAATTTTACACATAATATCCATTAAAAAAAAGAAAGTAAAATAAATAATGTCTGCATTTACAGAATGTTTACCTCGCACTTATAATTCGACGTTAAGACGTGGAACTGCTTTCCCTTCGTGGTTACCAACCTTACTGGATGCATGCCAGTCGGTGTGGCAAACGTAGATTTCAAAAGGGCTGATTGAACCGTGAACGGCCTACAGCAACCAGTTACCTACAAGGAAGTTCGTTGGTCACTGAGTCTTCCAGAGCTTAGAACGAGCAGAGCCTCGAGCATTTCGCGAATTCATTCTGTGGCGAGGTATACTTACAGCGATTATTCATTCCTGTAAGTAAATTTTTGCACTTACATAAATTATCAAGATATACGGAATCTAATAATGTCAGTATGTACGTCCAATGAGAAAAAAAAGAGGTTTCGAAAAGAGGTTTCGAACCTTAGTAGACGGGCTATTCAACCAAACAACTGAAAATTCCACCTGTTCGGCTCAGAAAGTATACCGAGGATGGAAACGAGGTAGTTGGTGAGTAAGTAAATATTTCTTTAAATTTTTCAACTTACAAAATTTTGCACTTGCTTTTCTAGTTACATTGTTTATTTGGCACTTAACCCTTCGCGGGTTGGTACGTACTACGTATATACTTGGAGCCGCGTTTTTATGAAAATCTCTTTGCTCTTGAAGACAAACCTCTCGTTCCACTTTACCTGAGTCTAAGTAAAAAAAAATCACAACTTGTTAACGTTTCAATTCGTAAGAAAACAAAACATTATTACAGAACTTGTTACCTCTACCGCGACACATTAATTGATTCTCAGTCCCCGCGCGACTTCATTGGCCGAGGACCAGCCAATAATAGACGTTGCAGAGTACAGTAGGCGTTTGGGCTGAAGCCATGGCCAATAGGATGAAGGTAAGTGGTAATGCAGAGATAAACACAACTGATACTGCTGTAGTGGAGAATACACGCAGCTCACTTCATCTTTACCCTTAGCGCCAGTGTATTTGTGCAGTCCTCAAAGGATTACTACTTTCCCTGAGTGGACAGACGAGAATAACTTTTATTACCTTACAGGGGCAGCGGTGGCGTAGTGGCCAGGGCGCTCGCCTCCCACCACGGCGATCCGGGTTCGATCCCCGGCGGGCTCACTCCCGGATTTTCACATGTGGTAATCGTGCTGGACGATGCCACTTGCCGACGGGTTTTCTCGGGTAACTCCCGTTTCCCCCCGCCTTGCATTCTAGGGTCTCATTTCTGTCATGCTCGGGGATGACGGTCACCTACGGGTCCCAGCTGGAAAGACCGTCACTCGGAGGGTGTTGCCTTGCCCTGGGAGACAAAAATGGAGACATAATTGATTAAAAATGGTCTTCGTGTTGTAAAATATGCCATAAAACAATGAAAAATATGTTGTTGGTCGCGTAATGAATCACTTTACACTTCAGGGACATTTAAATTACATTTATTGGTCGGAGACGTGCCGACAAAGAGAGAGTCGAGGACAGGATGATATGCGCGTGGCGGGAAACGAGCAGTAATGGAATGGAATTGACAGAGGAAATTGAGTCCGTGTGAGTGACAGAAACGCCCGTTTATCGAGCTTCGTGCCGACCGACCAATGGAGGTGCTTGTTCGCGTCGTGATCTACTATGTGTTGAGCGGGTGGTATCACTTCAACCTTAAATTTATTTATTTTTCCCCACCGTTTTTTACTTTTCAGATTAAATGTTTCAAAACGTGACTGCCAGGACATAGGGCGTATTTCCAACATATTATCCCCTTAAAGTACACAGTAATTTTTCATTTCAGGTGTTGCAAAATAATAATAATATTGTGTGGACAGTTCTTGCATACGTCTCACAACAGCCGACACTTTGGAACATGAAACATATGGAAAGGGGTTCAGTATATTCACAGCACAAGAAGCGGGTAGATAGTTTGAGCGTCAGCAACAGCCAATAGGATTGCGCAGGGAAATGCACTGCCTGTATTGGTGCCAACTTCTCGACTTTCACAGCAGCGATCGTCACTTCACCGGCTCTGCAACATACTGGAAAGTGTGCCTAGGATTATCAAGATTTAGTTTATAGAAAATATTTAATTTACATTGAGTAGAATTAAATTGCGAAGTTTGAGTTCTGATTTAGTTATTTATTTATTTTTAATAATTTTAAATTATTATATAATTAAAGTTTTATTATTTTTATTTGTTTTAGCATTTTATTTAAGAAATATTTTTGTTATAGTTTATTTGTTCTGTGAAGGGATATATATATTTTTTTTAAAGTAGATATTTTATTGTACCTTTTGTATCAGGGTATATTTAATTAATTTTATTTATATATCAATCTCGAATTGATTTGATCTATATTATTATATTAGTTATAGTTATATATTTATTGATTATATTAATATAGGTGTGATATGTTATTCGTAAATCATTATATCTAGATTACTTGGGATAATATTGCTACGCGCGTACTCCCGCACTGGACGCTGTCTCCATGTCACCTGCGTGGTCCAACGCTGGGAGTCGAAGGGGAGTTCTCCCCTCCTGGGAGCCGCGGTGACTGAGCGGATAGCCTGCGAGCCTCCCACCAAGGCGAACCGGGTTCAATCCCCGACCGGGTCACGCCCGGATTTTCGCATGTGGAAATCGTGCCGGACGGTGCCGTTGGTCGGCGGGTTTTCTCCGGGATATCCCGTTTCCCCCACCTTTTCATTCCGGCGCTGCTCCATACTCACCTAAACCACCCTCATCGGCTCTCCGCTCAAATCACTTCACTCACTCACTCACTCACTCTCCCCTCCCCCCATAGGCAGACCCGCTCGCCGCTTCCGCCCCATCGCCCGGCGGCCGGGGAATGATTGACAGCTGACCTTGCTGGTGTCACATCCCCTCCCCCCGGACCATCTGACAGAGGGATGGATGAGAAATAAATGTCTTGTAATACTTTCGCTCGGCGCAAAGTAGCATTCGAAGAAGATTCTAGACCAGAGCTGACGACACTATATATACCTCCCGCAGCCGGAGAGTAGTCAGTCTTCGTAGTAGCCATCTGGCCGGAGTGTGGAATTTGAGAAAAGTCTGGTGCAGTGAGGGTTATCAGCAGAGAAGAGGGATGACAGCGGAGGGTAGGAGACGACGGCAGACGGGGGTCTTGTGCGGTGTGAACAGACGAGAGGGCGCGGTACTCGGCGAGGGGCAACTGTGCTTGAAGGCGATCTCTACAACATTGCGGACTGGTGGGATCTGGTCGAAACTGAGTTGGGACTGTATGCAGACACTGAACATTTTGTAGATGTTGGAACTTTCAAACATGGACGCATATAATTTGTAATATAAATCAATAGGTTTTGGATGCGCTGTATATTAGGACTTATTTTAGTTATTTGATTTCATTAAATTGTAAATAGCAAGTGTTATAAATTTATTGTGAGAAATTAAGTCGAGATTATTTCTTTGTAGTGTTAAATTAGAAAAATTTTATTAACCCTTTTTATTAATGAGGCCTTCATTTCTCAAAGAACCTCACTAAGCCCATTGAGTGAGACAAATTGTAACAATATCTACTGTACGTATGTGATTCGCGGCTAGACACCTAGGACGTGCAACACCTAGCTCATCCAATCAAGAAAGGAGATCTGAGCTAAAGTGTCAGGAAATACAACAACAGGTCGTGAAATATTTTTCGCGAAATTCGGGGCTCCATTCTTATTGGCTGTCGGCGTATTGGTGGGAATACGTGGTACTGCGTCCCTTTTAGTCGCGCCACTTTATCGGAGCTGGTCATCACTATATTAATAATGTCATATTTGTACGAAATAACTTTCGACCTATATACAAAACGAGCAAGTACTCTTCCTCGCATAAGAAGTTTAGATAGCATAGTTTTTGCATCATGACATGTCATAATCACAATTTTTTATGTTTAAAGTCGAAGTGCTATTTCAATAACAGATATGTATTTATGTGTACCTATATATACCCATACACACACATAAAATTGTATGCATTGCAGCGAAACAAATGTTTTGAAGTGTACAAGTGTCGATATAATTCTCTGTCACAGAGTAAATAAGTACGCAGAGACGAAATGTCGTGGTTGTTCTATTGATGTGGGCGAACCAAATCTCTGATTGGCTGCGCGAGGGTCTGGAAGTGAGCCCTGTGTCAGACTGGCTACTGCGTGTTGCGAAAAGTTCCTTATTGGCTCGTCTGCTGGCTGGTGAGTAGGTTTCCACGAGCTGATTGGCGAACGGCGCTCTGATGACATGTTGGTGGAGAGTGACGCCGTTTGCTGGCGTGTGCTGCTGGAGTTCATGGAACAAGCTGCTATTTAACATCTGTATTCTTAAGTACTTAGTGACGCTACCTTACCAACAGTTTCACGAAAACATTCATGAAAACGCACGTGGCACAAAGTAACCCATGTAAAAGCCGCATAGACGTGACAGAGTTAAAACATGTAACCAAATACGAGTTTCTACATTATCGTAGTGCCACGGTGGTGTAGTGGTCAGACCACTCGCCTTCCACCACGGCGCACAGCGTTACATTCCCTGCGTTTTACTCCCGGATTTTCGCAAGAGGGAATCGTGCCGGACAATCCCGCTGGTCGGCGTGTTTTCTCGTAGATCTCCAGTTTCTCCCGCCCCTGCATTCCGGAGCGACCCTATACTCACCTCATTTCACCCTCATCGGCTCTCAAGACATCAGTGTTGCGAGCCGCTTAGATATCTCCACTCCATCTCTCTACTCCACTACACGATCGTTTATTGTATATTTACGCGATACGGAGGTAGTAAATATTCGGTTTAGATATGCAACATTTTTTTTTTTTTTTTACTGCCGAAGTTGTAAGGTTGTATAACCTCGATTTCGGGTTTCTTCGGAAGGATTCGTTTTCCCTATTCGAGTCTCCGGGGTCTGACATGTAGCATACATGTATGCTTATTACCGTGCCATAAAATGGTAGGATGGTCGTCGTCTCGCAGAGGAGCGCCGAAGACGGAGAATGCTGGCCATTTCAGTGTCCCGAGTACAGAGGCGACGAGATGAGGTAGATAATGCCTGTGGCGCGCTTAGCTCTCTCGCATTTTCAGACATCGCACATGCAAAAATACCTCCGGCCAGGCGGCGCTTTCGTGGCCGTGTCCACGAAGCAACGTCCGCGATAAAAAAAAAAATTAGCAAGTAAGGTGTCGGTGTAAAACCCGCAATGGCGCGGGAAATCTCGCGCCAAGCCATTAGGGAAGCAAGCACAAGATCACACATGATGGCTTGTGCTGTTTTGAGGGCAACCATGCGATGTAACAATCAAATAAAATTAAAACTTCATTGAGAGGAATTAATTCCAGAATGCTGTGCATCTCGTGAAAAATTGTTGTCCTTAAAAATAGTTTCAACAGCATAGCCCCGAAAACGACGCACTTCTGTTTTGTCAGTACATTGAAGTCAATTTTTTATTGCCTTCGTCTTCTTGGTTTCTGTTTCAATTTCGTGGGCCAACACCACATGTCCCAAGAAATTTATTTTCACTTCTTAGGAACCAGTTTCAAGTTAACTGCCGCCACTTTCTGGAATACAGAGTCGAGTTTAGATAGGCGAACTTCGTCCTTCCCGTGGCAGTGTTAAAATCTAAGTAAATCTGACGGACATTTAAAGGGACGACTTTTTCCATCAGGCATTCGAATGAGGCACTGGCAATGCACAACCCAGAATGAACAATTTTGAATTTCCAGATTCCTTTCCCTTGGACACAAAACGTATCTTCTGTTGGTCCTCCAGGGTCACCTTGCATTACTAGTACTCGTTCTTCATTTCCAAAGTAGAAAATCATTGTGAACCTACTAGGATGTTCCGTGTGTCGTCTATACTTGGAAGTGGATAAGAATCTTTCTTTGTCACATTACTAAGATTGCAGTTATCCACAAAAAATCTCAGAGAGTAACCTTTCTTCTAACAAGTAAAATGGGCGAAGAACATGGATTGACTGATGGTTCAATCACAACTAACTCCTCAATTTCCTTCAGAATGCCCTCAACTGGCCCATGTAAAGCTGATGGCAGTCGTTTTGGTGGCTGCTTTATGGGCGTGGTATATCCTGCATCAATGCGATGGCAGGTTGCATTAGTCCTTCCAATGTAGTTTGGTACACAGGAGAAAGTATTTTGATTTCTCTGCAATAATTCAGAGATGGAGAGTTTTTCCCATCGCCAGTTATGGTTTTCTCTTATCCTTACTAGCGGTTCCTCCAGTAATTCTGGTAGGAGTTCGATATGTTGTGGTCTCGAAACTTCAGGAAAATTTGGAAGTACCTGCATGACCTTCTTTTATATCCCAATCGTGGCCCCGTCCTCAAGACGAACAATGCTGTTGGACAAATTAATCAATCTAACTGGCCAACTGTCATAATCTGAAGGGACGAAAGTCCTTGCTACAATAACACTGCCTTACATAATGCCTCCTTCCTCTGCTGGTTCAGTTAGAGCAACGACCTCACAAATGTTCCTGGAACTCTGCCCACAATGACAATTTCACTTACAACGTGTAGCACAGTGGGATGACAACATACTACTGGGAAGCTGGGAAGCTCATTGGCTAGGAAAACTCCTGCTGTGTTGATTCCACCAACTCGGTATTGTCTACATGTACATGTAGCACCCTAAGTGCAGCACCACAACCTACAAATTACATCAAGTTCCCAAAGGCATTCATATTTTCTTCTGTACAAATATTGTGCTATATGCTAAGGTCACCAAGCTCTAGGTGCATCCTTCTGTCACCTCTAACTGGCATGGTCTCCTCTGTTACTGTAGTTAAATAGCAAGGTTTTGGCTGTCGTCAGGCGATCGTTGGGGGAATGCCCGAGGATGTCTGGTCTTACTACCAGTTGGCAAGGAACATCATTCATGCTCCCCTCCACCAAAATTACATCCGAATCCTGTTTCACCGAAGGTAGCTGTAAGAACATTGAGGTCTTCCTTCCAACAGTCACTGACCTTCGCCCCCCCCCCCTTCCACGAGATCGCTGTTTACAAGTTTTCAGAATGTGTTGTACTCTCACCTGCATTTCGCTAGTTATTTTTCCTTTGCTGCTTTGTTGTTGTTGTTGGCAGTAGGCTCTCAGGTGCCCCTGCTGCCCACATTGGGTGGATGGTGACGAAGCTCTGTAGCATGGCCCCTGGAAGCTATGCCCATTATGGCCATCTCCAAATTATTTATTGTCTTCTTGATGCTGCTGCTGTCATCTCCTTGTCAATGTCCGCACTGGACATCAGGGCACTGACCTCTGTTTTGATAACTCCAACTCCAGTGCTTGGGCCAGGGCGTCCTGCATGTTGTGGGGTGCAGCTAAGTGTACCGCTTGCTGTAGCTCTGTGTCGGCGATTTCACTGATGAAAAAGACGACTGCGATGATGCTGTGCGCCTCCTCGGAACACCCGTTCGGAGATAAGTGAAACAACCGCACAGTATATTACCATAGCTCCCGCAGTGTCTCTCCCGGTCACTGGGCGTAGCTTCGTAGTTGGTCATAGTGGGCCGGTTGCAGAGTCGATGTTGCTCTTGCAGAGACTGCAGTATGCTCAGCGCGGGCGCTGTAAGTACAGTCGCGAGGTAGTTAGCACGTTGTTCGTCTTACTAGTCATTCAGGGTGGCGACTATTTCAAACTGGTGCTGGTACTCCTGCCTCAGCATCTGACCATCATAAGGGGCGGGCTTAGTTGCGACCCCCTTCCCCACACCTGGTTGCACGACACCAATGCCGCAGAGCTACAGGCTGTCTTCCGAAGTTGCTTTATTTGCTACGACTGACGCTGCTTCCCCACTTATCTCGGCTGCTGTATTGATGATGGAAAACCCCACTGCTGAAGGAATTCCGGCCATTCCTTCTTCAATGCACTCNTTATCTCGGCTGCTGTATTGATGATGGAAAACCCCACTGCTGAAGGAATTCCGGCCATTCCTTCTTCAATGCACTCACTTAATCGTCAACACTGTCCACTTTCCCACTGACACTGTCCTTCCTTTCATTTACACATGTGCAATGAAACTGTCTATGGCCATCATTGCAAGTGTCTCTCTCTCACGCATCCGATCTCAACTTCCCACAGTTTGCTGATAAGTCATACTCTCACTCTACCGATGCTGGCAGAACCCACTCGCTGTTCATTCGTCGTATTGTATTGGAAAGGGCTTATTAACGCCCCCCCCCNTTATCTCGGCTGCTGTATTGATGATGGAAAACCCCACTGCTGAAGGAATTCCGGCCATTCCTTCTTCAATGCACTCGCTTAATCGTCAACACTGTCCACTTTCCCACTGACACTGTCCTTCCTTTCATTTACACATGTGCAATGAAACTGTCTATGGCCATCATTGCAAGTGTCTCTCTCTCACGCATCCGATCTCAACTTCCCACAGTTTGCCGATAAGTCATACTCTCACTCTACCGATGCTGACAGAACCCACTCGCTGTTCATTCGTCGTATTGTATTGGAAAGGGCTTATTAACGCCCCCCCCCCGTGTTATGCCTGAAGGCTTATCAGGGGACGGCTTACAAACTAACTTATGACCCAACATCCACGCCTTACCTAGGATTCGAGCCCAGAACCTACCGCACCCCCCAGACCGACGCTCGTCGTCCCGGTGACACCTCGCACCTGGCGTTCACGGCCGTACGAGGCTCCAAGACTGTCGACACAGAGGCCTGGTCGAGAAGGTTCTTAGCGTCCCGAGTCACGATGAAGGGGACGTGAAGTAACGACCAGAAAATTCGCACGTCGACAAGACTTTCGATCCTCCAAGGACGGGTGTGGCGCGAGTGCCGATAGCCTTATCGCGGCACGCGCGGAGTGATACGCGGTGGCTTGTTTGTAAATGCTCTAGCTTCTCCAGCTACCGGCGATGCACTTGAAGCACTCAGCTCCGAATACCCGATGGAGTGGACATTGGAAAGTATGCGGAGCGGCCGCATGTGACAACATCCTATGATTATCACAACACGTGTGATCTCTGTCTGTACTTTTTAAGTGGCATCCCTAGTTGCCATATGGGTCTCATTGTCAGCAGTTCTGTTCATTCGAATTTTTAAAAAACTACGGAATATGTCAATGTAAGTATTTTTTCTAGGCAGGACGGAAAGTCGTCTATTGTTGCCCATTCATTTATTTTGCTATCAAAACACAAACGTGGTCGTTGGAAAATGTCAAAGTCAGCAAAAATAACTGTAAGTAGCCCTCTGTTCACGATATTATTCTTCTGCAAAACTCTTTTTTCAACTATAGCAACAATGCTGTATCATTTCTGAATTGAAACCCTATATTCACCGCTTAAATTTCTGAGTAAACAGAATGCGCATGAAGCTTGTTTATGCTATTTTCCATCGCCGTCCCAATGCTTCGTAACGGCCGGACGTGAGGCGTTTACATGGGAATTCCCATTAAGATTATCAGAGTAGTGTTATGCTTATAAGAATTCTATTTCATTAAATCACCCAGTTTGTTATTCTTCTCTAACAGTGCCGATTAGAAGACTACGTCTTGGACCTTTCAGATATCCTATGTGGTAAATTCTCAGTTTTCTTAAAGTTTCGAAGCACTCAATTCGGATTGTAAGAAGATGAAATATTTTATCGATTTTGCTTACGTACTCTGGTATAGCAACATTTTTGTTGGCAATACCTTTAACTTGAGGATAAACCCAAGTAAAGGAAGTCACACTTAAAAAAAAATGTTATAAT
>NQII01004774.1:50747-73335 GCA_002778355.1 Clitarchus hookeri | reverse complement strand
CGTGCTGTTCGAGAAAAGATTCCACGACCAGTTGAACTCCAAAACACGTTAGTTCAGAACCAATATCGCGGTTGGATGATTCTAACTCGCACGCGTCTTAGGAGTCTGCCAGCCAATCACGGACGTCTATTGTCGGGTAACTCTATTTCGATTGGCCCCAGTCGAGTAGGAAATGTCTTCTCGCACAGGCGCGCAGACGATAGCCAATGGAAATTTGCAAACCTGAAACGTAAGAAGTTGAAATCTAGTCCGTGCATAAATCTTTTAGCAAAAAATCTGTGGCCCTAGGTACTTTAGGAATTTTCTTTTTAAAAATATGAAAGGCTAGAAAAACCAACAATGCAATATGGCGGGGGTAAGGTTCACGTTAAGGGTTTTTTTTGTCAACCAAAAAATTCATTATTTTATATTTGTACTAAACGCCGTTCAACTTGTAGACATTACTTCGAAGTACTCTTTCCTGGCATAATAACATTTTTATATCACATAGTTTTTGCATCATGGCATGTCTAAATCACAATCTAAATGTTTTTCGGGAGTACAAAAAAAATAAACGATATCATTTACAGAAAATGTGTCAAGGGTTACGGAAAGCTCATGTCTTAACCCAGTGCTATGTAAGGCTAAATTTATTTTACGAAAAATCATAGACTTATGAAAATCAATAATATGTAAAAATTTCCTTATTTGAAGCAATTTTCAAAAAATTTAGAAAACATATCATAGCGTGATTTTAAGTATTCCAAGGTGTAACTCTTGGTATTTGATTTTAATGTTAATTGCCTCTTTATCCCCAAAAACACCAAACTTGTGATTTAAGCACGGTGTTCTTAAAAATATATGTGGGATTTTTTGAGCGAGAAAATAATAGTGGTCCTGTAAATTATGTGCTCAATTTGGCAAGTATTTCGTATAAATATAAAATGAATCATTTTTGGTAACTAGCATTCCTAACTTCTTAAATCGTACATAAAAATTAAATTTAATCTTTGCAAGCAACAAATATTTGTTTGTTAATGAACTAGTACGAGTATAACTAGAGACGATGGTCAGAGACTAGGGAATTTCGCGTTTACAAGCGTGCTTGGATAGTCTTTAATCATTTGTACTTCCTTGCTACTTTTTTATTGTGCCATTAGTTTCCTAACACGGCCGGTAAGACTGTGAACCAGCAATACAAGTGTATAGAGACACATATATGGTAACAGGTGTTTCTCGCGAGAATATTTATGGTNCGACTGTGAACCAGCAATACAAGTGTATAGAGACACATATATGGTAACAGGTGTTTCTCGCGAGAATATTTATGGTCGTGATAGACTTCAACTTCCTACGTCCACAACCACAACTTCCTTTGGTTATTGGCCGCGTGTCTACGTCAGAGGACATTTTCTTATTTGATTGGACCAATCGTAATTAAGTACTCCGATACCGAACGTCCATGATTCGCGGACAGGCACTTGAGGCACGAGATATTTAAAATCGTTCAACCACGAAAGTGCATATGAACAAAAGTGTTTTCTAGTATAAATGGTCTTGAAATATTTTCGCGAAAAACACCTGTCCATATACATATATAATTACGTTGTGACAGTTCACAAATAACTACAGACAATTTTGAACACTTTTTATTTTTAAGAAAGAACACAAAAAGCCATAAAAGACTAGTAAATTTTTAATACAGTATATAAAAAAACGGGCGTTGATAAATAGTCATCACAATGAGTAACAATTCATTAATAATTCATACAATTTATACAGTTCATTTAAATGCATCGCTAGTGTCAGAGAACCGAAGGGAAAAAAAATACAATAAGTATAATGCATCTCGGCTCCATTACAACAATAATTTAGTTTATAAATGATTTAAACTTTATTTCGCCGACACAACAGCTAAAAAATTACTATCATTTCTAGACTTAGAATTAGTCACAGCGCCCATTTAACTTTAAAACACTACAGAAATGTGGACAGCAAGAACTGCTAATCAAAGCCTCAATTTCCAATAAAATAATATTAAACGCAATTAAATCAGTGGCGGTGGGAGGCAGTCGTTTGGGACCCGTCAAAGCTCCGACCAATAAAAACTTTAGAAAAACGAGCAACAAACAATTTNGGTGGGAGGCAGTCGTTTGGGACCCGTCAAAGCTCCGACCAATAAAAACTTTAGAAAAACGAGCAACAAACAATTTAAAAGATTACCGTCCTAACGACGAAGTGGTGGAAACAGTGAAATAGCAAACATTATTTAAACTTGGGCGGCGAACAAAGACGAACACGACACGTTAAAAAAAGGACACACAGCAACGCGACACCATAGTTAAGCCGAAACGTAATTTGGAAGGGCAGCCAAAATCAAAATGTGGAAATCGACTATCACCACCCGTACGCCCAAGGTACAACACAACTATGCCACACAAAATTACCAAAACATTTCAAAGCTCTACCGCAAACTTGACGTTTTCCACGACTCGCCGTTTCTCAAAGCGGCCCATCGCTCTGTAGCGTGACTACCAAAACGTCAGCTCGAAAAGCGCAAGGGCAGTATGTGACCTTGAGGCGTTTAACATTTGTTATTCCGGGAGACCCTTAAGAGAGCGTGTTTTCGAAGCAGTGGATCCAGTCTTGCTTGCTTTCACTTACGGAGGCGTTACCATTCGAACGTGTTCATTTTGGTAGCCATTTAATTGGATGTGTTTAAATATGGCTGCACTTTAACAATCAAGTTCAGCCTGTCTGGCGCTTGTTTCAGAGTGTTTGGAAAACCTTGGTTTTTTACGGAACTGTTAAACTTGCCCCCAGTACGATTACCTACGGAAAGACATTCCCCAGACGAGGAAGGAATGGTACTTCAGAATTACCATGCATACTGTAAATATTATTTCGGAGCTCTCCAATATAAATAAAAACGGCTTTTTCAGACTGCCATATCATTAAAATATACTAACCGGACACGAGTCAAACTACGATTAGAGATTGTACTGAACTCTGTTACAGACTTTTCATCAATAAAACGATAGGGTCGCCGCTGAAAGTCCCTGCGCGTAGCGGCGAAGGCGCTCTTGTAGTGCGTGCCAGTGTGACCCTTATAGCTCACGCGTTTCTCGGACAAAAACATGAGAAAGACGACGTAGGCAGGCGGGATCCTTAATCAATAACAACTATGGCGATCTAACTCCTGCACTAACTTGCGCAAACAACGAGAGTTCAGTCTGGGTGTGTGTGAAGTACTTACTCCCATCGTTTCGCGGCACTTCTTGCCCATCCTTCCACACCAACTCTCCTGGCCTACTTTCCAGAGTTCGACCCCACGATGCACAGTGTCTGGCTGGAGATGAGTCCCATCGACTTCCACTGGAGCGACGCCAGCAAGAAACGAGAAATGTGGAGTCTGAAATGGAACGATCATTATCCGTGGTCGCAAAGTTCAGCTGTGTGCGAAGAAAACTATTATACATACGATAAGAATTCTCTTGGGTTTGTATAGATGAATTGTAATTTTCAAGGAATGCTTTAGGTTTTCTGTTCTACACCCTGCATGTGATAAATAATTTGTCTGGTTCATTGGTCAAAATATTACGGAAAATAATATTAGTTTATAANTCTACACCCTGCATGTGATAAATAATTTGTCTGGTTCATTGGTCAAAATATTACGGAAAATAATATTAGTTTATAAGGTGCAACCACTGTACCAAATTAGGCCATACCTTACCCAGAAGGAACTTCATCCTACTACTTACTAATATTTTTATCAATTTTTAATAATAATTTTAGCATGTGAAAATAGTTTTAGACTTATTGCCAATTCTTTTTTAAATGAAAATTGTTTTATATATATAACATATACATATGTTTGAAATGTGATTAATACTAGAATTATCATCATGAAACCTACATATAAATAGCNTATACATATGTTTGAAATGTGATTAATACTAGAATTATCATCATGAAACCTACATATAAATAGCCCACGAATGATGTAAAAACACACAGTGCTACGTCAGATTCAACCCTGAATATATGTGTGTTATAATGTAGTATTTAGATTTATACGTGTGCTTGCCAATTACGAACTACTTTGGTATAGTGAAGGTTCCTCATAAAACTCTTTTCAGATGGTTGTGAATGCAGGTTTATTACCTGAACAAGGATACCTTTTTAAAAAGCAAAGATAAGGACGTCTACTGGGATAGACGCTATCAATAAGGTAAGTATGCGTTTATTATTATTTTTGCTTTCTTTCTAGTACTGGTTTTATATACGGCGTCCTTCCTTGACGCCGGTTACAAATTATTCTGATAACGAACTGTAATCGGTCAAGAGGAGGCAATCGCCTTCGATTCTCCACGCAAACAGTTGAGGAAGCTTAAATATGAAATATTTCGTCAAGTATTAATTACTGAATTTCCGTAATAATCGCTTTTGCATGTGCCTCTCGCGAGACATAATCGAATAAATGCGCATCATCTGCAACCCGCGCAGCAAGAACTGAAGGAAGAGGCGTTCCCGTCGAGGAATGCAAACGGCCGGGAACCACACATAACTTAAAAAAAAATTGCGACTTAGAGCAGTCATAGCTTAGAATACTCAAAAAAATTACCCTTAAGTTAGAACCATAATAACTTGAAATATCATGATTATAACAATAGTAACACAGAAAGTCTTATAATAGTCGTAATTTAGAAAGTCATGACTCAAAACTGTAATAATTTAGAAACACGTAACTTAGAGCAGTCATACTATAGAAATATACAACTTCGGAACACTCTATCAGCAGTAAAACTAAACTTTAAAATTCATAAGCTAGAAACACTCAAATTAGAACCACGTAACTTAGAACTCATATAATTTTTAAAATGCTAAGGCGTGTTTCTAATTTGGCTATTTCTAAGTTACGGCAGCACCTTGTTGGGAAAGATAATGCATTCAGCTGAGGTCAATGTCTGCAAACGNTTTGGCTATTTCTAAGTTACGGCAGCACCTTGTTGGGAAAGATAATGCATTCAGCTGAGGTCAATGTCTGCAAACGCATCAACTAGATAGTTATAATTAGCACCTACTCCGCCGAGAAACCGACTCCGATCCGAGCTAGCTAGTATTTTACCGTCTCGTTCTAAACATTACCAAGAAAGCAAGTTAATTTTGCAAAATTTCTAGAAACAATTTCAATACAATTATGTAATTTTTGATCCCAGAAAAAAAATATTGATTGCAAAATAAAGTATATTAATTTGAAAATATTTTCAGGCCTCAGTGCAAGAAAAATATTGAAATATTTAAAAATTAAGAAATTAATTGTTTATTGCCCAGAACCATATAACCTAAGCGCCAAGCACAAGCAATGTAATATATTATCGGCTTCTCGATCCAATAGAATCCGACTTTATTTTTGCAAGTTTTTGTACGACTTATCCTGAAAGAAATGTATTGTGGCGGCTGTAGTCTATTCGCGGATTATTCACGCTTTTTTTAATCCAACCTTTGAAAATAAAACTTAATGTATGACGTGTTGGGTTGTTCCCTAAAAACCTCTTGTGTCACGAGCGTTTTACACTTGTGTTTAACATGAAAGTACCTTATTTTTGGTGAAATTGAACTTCAAATTATATTTTTCTATAACTTATAATAACATTTCGTTTATAATTAATATGAATAAAAACTGAGAGAAAATAGGTTGTGTTGTCAATGACTGGTAAGAAATAGTTCTTATACTCTGAGCGCGCACGAATGCGGTGCGTAGTCCCTTTGGCGCGACTTTCTAAACAACAGCTTCGTTNTAGTTCTTATACTCTGAGCGCGCACGAATGCGGTGCGTAGTCCCTTTGGCGCGACTTTCTAAACAACAGCTTCGTTTTATTCAACCATAAACGTGTAGCCGGTGAAGTGCAGTGCAGTGCCGCGTACACCAGCTCAGTTGAAAGAAACGGCGCTGTTGTTTACATCCCTGTAAAAATTTAGCACCCTGTTGGAAATTTTAGTGCTTATGTTGGTACGAGTTTTGTTAATTAAACATTTGCAGGTGCGGGTGAATGCTTACTACATTATTATTTAACGTATGCTATATTTGCATCATAGCTTCCCGTTCCAATTACAAAATTGACGTTGATGTTCCTGGCTATTTCGTACGTACCCATGCACCTGCAGAAACACCTGGAATTGTCGAAGGTCGTAATTCAATTCGAGAGATGTGTTTTTCAACGAACAAGCAAGACATATACCTTAAAAGTATTTCCTTTTTCCTAAAAATTCGCGGCGCATATCTTAACGTGAACGTGTAGCAACCGTGAGGTGTTGAGGTTATGTTTCGTACTACGGAGTGTAAATATCTCAACGTCCACTTTCAACACGTGCAGTTAATTGAAACGAACGTAATATTTGTCATTACCATACACCAGTGTTTTTCTACTGTTTTCGTGAAGAATAGAAACAACCTCCATCTTATACTGGACAAACTATTCTGCAGACACGTACAAATTTCGCTCGCATTTTGTTATTCTACACTAGCTACACCGCCTCCGGAGAAGGGGTGTAAATTTTTCTGCGCCGAGTTACACCAGTGTAGCTACGCCGGTCGAATGAAACGAAGCTATAGTTAAGGCACCCGTCTACCTGGCGCTTGAACTGCGTTGCAGAGTGTTCCAAATACACGTTTTTCAACGAAACTATTAAGCGTGCGTCCAACGTGCTGATCTACGAAAAGAACACACACTTCAGACGAGAGCTGTTAAGTACTTTCAAAATATCACGTACGTTAGAAACATCAATTCAGAGTACTCCAAAACCGCTAAAAACGGCCTTTCCAAGGCGCTGTAGCTCAAAATGCACGCATCAGATACATACAAAACTACTATAGGGGCCTGCACTGAACCTTCCTAAAGACTTCCCACTAATAAAATAATATGGTCACCGCTGAAAGTCCCATAGGTACACGCAGCACGACGAGAACACTGCACGACAGTTCAGAGCCTTGCGCTTAGCGGCGATGGCGTACTAGATGCACGTGGCAGCGTCGCCCTTATCGCTCCCGCGCTTCTCGGCCTAAACGTGGGAAAAGTTCCAGGTAGGCGGGGGCCTTAAGCTTTGTTTGCCCGAGGCGGAGAACTATCCTAGAAGTAGAACTACAGCAGAGCTTCACGAAAGTTGTGAGTAACCGTGAATCGACTATACAAAGTGTTTCGTTGGTATTCACGCATGAAAAGCGGCCACGAAAGTTAAGTGGTGAGAACTATAAAATGTTGTGGTCACCACAAAATATATAGTCAGGGCTCATAGTAACATTACTTTGCGGTCAACACAACATTCCTCTCCATCGTGGTTGCAACCCCCTTCGAGATGGCACGTATCGACATTTGAGTCACCCGCTGCGACCACGCGAGTGGCGGCGTGGCTATCGTACTCACGCCGGAGTAAACCGGCGAGTCAGCTGCCTCGCAGCTTGTGTGCGCATGCGCCCCGCGCCTTATCGACCAGGCAGGCACCAGCCGTTCTCGCTTCCGCCTCGACGGACGCAGCCTTGAGGCCGCATTACACGATACCAGAACCTGCAAAACTTTGTGCAAGGTCCGCCATGGCGGCCGTTATACCGGCTAGTGCGGCACCCGTCGTGGCATTTCCCGCCTTGCACGGCCACATTTCATACCAGGTTTTGTAATAGGACACGCCCTACTTTCGTGGCAGGTTCCACGCCAGCTTTCGTATCTGACCAATCGCATAGGCAGTTTCGGAGCGTGGAAAGACATTACTAGGGGCAGTGATTTTCCGCGAAAAGCTTTCGAGACAAGATACAGTCCAAAGCACTGTAGGGTCGTCCAGCTACTTTGATTTGCTAAAAAAAAATGGTCTGGTCCGTTTTAACCGTTTGCGCACGAATCACGGAGGTTCAGTGTCGTAGTTACGTAGTCCTTAGTGGCTTGGTCAAAGACGGACACGGCACCAGCAGCCAATGGAGGCATAACAACAGCTGAGGTGTGTATATCGTATTGCAGTCTATTGTGTGCTCCGATTTTTACGCAAAAAGTCACTGGCCCTAGATATTACGAATTTTTAAAACAACTGACTTTGTAACCTACGGTAAATGTTTCAGTAGATCCGCGGCGCAAGAAGCAACCAATCACAGAGCAGTTGTTATGTTAGCAGCAACCAGAAGGCGATGTCCCTATTGGTGCCAGCTTCTCCACGTCACCCACCATGACACGGAGTACTTCCTAATACAGAGGGTAAAACAGCTGCTTATTTCGCGAACTGCAGCACGCACACGCCTGCAAAATGGCGTCGCCGGCCAACAACATTTCGGAACACCGTTTGCCAATCGGTACCTGGTAAACTTGCCTAGCCGGCAGCACAGCCAATAAGTAACAATTCGCGGCACGCAGTAGCCAATCAGAGAATGGGTACGCCCACGTCAGAGGAACCCCTACGCCGTTTCACTTCTCTGTGTTTACCCGGTCTGAACTCAGTGTCAGCAGTCACGCATCACGAAGTTAAATATAAAAGGACAAAAGTTTCTTGAATTTGCAGTATGGCGGGGCTGTTCCTGTAGGTGATTTGTTAGTTATTTAGACGGATAGCATTTCAACCGTCTGTCCTAAATCCTCGGTTTGGACAGGGCGGAGAGACCATAAACGAAATATGAAAGTTCTTTTGCATACCTTTCATTACCACATGAATTTATGGTCCATGGTGTCGCAAATAAAAAAATTTTGATGCGTGCTGTAATAAAGTTGGTAAATGATTCGTTTCTTTATCACAACCAGTAAGCTGTAGGCGTTGTGTTCAGTGATTACTGACGTGAACCAATCGGAGCGCCGAGAAGTAGCACGGTTTGCGAACCAGATACTCCCAGGGAAGATCATTGGGCACTGAGCTTCGTAAAGTACAGTCCCGGTCAAATATTACCTTCCTGTGCAACACGTAGACAGTTGGCTACAATGGGCATGAAAGGGCAAACCCCTTCGTTTTCCGTTTCCATGATCGAGGACATGTTGCACAAGAAGGGTATTTATTTATGGTCGGCGCAGTACACAAAAATAAATCACTGGCCGGTGTGTTGAGTGTCTTCATCTGAGTTGTTGAAGATTTTGCATCTCTCATCTGCGAATGTTTGTTGCTCACATCACCGAACACGTTGGCTGAGATATGCAAGCTCGATACAAGTACAGCTCACGTCACAAACTTATAGGACTGCCACATTTTAGCTCGTAAATTAGTTTGGGATTGAAAGGGTAGACTCCTTTATCCCAGTTTACAATAATGAACATAATTAGAGATGATTGAAAATCACGATAATTTTTTAGGCCAACATATTTTCTATGACACTCTAAGTAGTTTATTCTTACATGATTGGATGAACATGATTTTGATTCGGCTAAGTTGTTTGCAGGCCAATCACAAACTATCCGCCTTATTTAGACCATTCGCGGTTTATTCGGATTTTTTAAAACGAACATTTGAAACAGGTTAGGAGTAACATGCCAACCGGTCTTTCTATAACTTGTATACCACAAATACATAACCAGAGCCACTTTTTTTTTTTTTGCGAAATTATTTACTAGGATGCTAGACTTCAATATCCTATGCGCACATTTGCAGTCTTCATTTGACTTATGGGCTCTTGTCTTTGTGTGGAGAAAGTATGTTACATGAGTGAGCCAATCAGAATTAAGTTCCTCCGATACTGACCGTCTGTGATTCGCGGGCAGACAGGTAAGACGCGTAACAATTCAAATTATCCAATCACGAAAGTGGTTCTGAACTATAGTGTGTTGGGACACAACTTGTCCTGAAATATTTTCGCAAAAAACAGGTGCCCCCAGTGTATAACACTGCGGTTAACTTTAAAGTATTGTATTCTTGGATGAAATAAACTTTAACTTAGTATCTTCTATAACTTGTAAAGTATATTTCGTATTAAATACGAATTAAAAAAAAACAATGAGAGCAGCGATGTATTGTCTACGGCTGGTAAGAAATAGTTCACAGATAAATCTTGTTTTAACCCAGTATGTTGGTATCTTATTTGTAAATTAAACGTTGTCTATTGAAATCTTAAATTTTTTAGGTATCACTGAAGGAAACATATTTCATTGTTACAGTTAAACATATCAGAACAAATAACGGTGAGAGTAGGCCCTAGTGACATGGTGTTTTTTTTTTTCGTCTGAGGAAGAAGCTAGAATAGATGGAACTGAGTTTGCCGCTCTCTCTCTCTCTCTCTCTCTCTCTCTCTCTCTCTCCCTCCGCCTCTTTCATTTTCTCTCTTGGGAAGTTTCGCACCGCTGGTAGTAGCAGGAAAATTATTCATGTTTTCAATTTTAGCATATTTCATACTTATTACAGCAAAAATAATGATTTTTGAATGTGTAATTTACAACTGAAACGAGATTTTATTGTTTGAATACTTATTATGATATATTTGGATGTGATGGCGGGATGGTTACAATTCCGAAGTTGGCAGAAGTGGCGGCTGGCGACATGGCATGGCGTGTTGCTGAACGAAGTGTTACTTACTCTTCTTGTAAAAAATACTTCAAATTAGAACATCAAGTTTGTACACGCTGTGTTTTTCTATACCTTCCTAGACAAGTTACGATATTGTGATATATCCGTTTTTCCCCGGCAGGAATAAATATTCTGTAACATGCGTCTTGACTGCTGTGCGAGAAAGATTGTTGTTGGCATTACGTTACGTTGACCAATGTGTGTGTGATTGCAAATATTGAACGTGCGACATTTATACGTTTTGCCCGTAAACTGTTTTTATGAAGAAATTAATTATTATTTTTTAATGTTACTTCTTTTTATTTACCACAATGTTGTAACTTTTCCGTAGATGTTTGAAACGCAATTGTGTAACGTGCTTACGTTTCTGTGATTCGAATGTTCGCCACAATCCCAATAAAATGCTAAGCCCAGCCAGATAAGATAAATTTTAATAAATAATGAAATAAACCTATCAAACAGCAAGTACCAATGCATGTAAATATGAGGGGGATAAAAGTTACGGTAAGCTTATTTGTGTGCATGTTCACCACTATTTAAGTTTGTCGCTGCTACGTACAAAAAAATAAGCGACACGAGTTGCGTGCTTGAATTCACTGTGTCTTTTCGTTGGACTGGTTTTTCCTCCGTTTTTAATTTTTACTCCAACTGATGCCGTACTTTTAACGAAATAACCCAACAGATATCAATAACAAGAGATTAAATATTAGTTCTTTCCCCCCGCTGTTGTAACAGGGTTAAATACAGTAGCGGCAAAATATTAACGTTTATTACGTGTAATGTGCTATGTCGTGTATAACAAATATGTTAACAATGTAAAATAATAACCGTCAGAACTATCGTCAATACAGACATTTTTAAAAAGTCATAACGCTGGCCTAAATATGGTCATATGCCTAAATTGTGGACACACTTACGAAATGGTTTTTGAAATATGACTCATTTCTTTGAACAGCTGAAAAAAGTAAACATAGCTTTCGACAGTTTAAACGTAGATGTCACATGGCAGTGTTTACGTTTAAATGTAGCGGAAGGATACGAGATCGGTAACCAAAAGTAGAACTGTAGCAGGACTTCAGAAAAGTGTGAAGTAATCGTAAACGGCCNGAAGGATACGAGATCGGTAACCAAAAGTAGAACTGTAGCAGGACTTCAGAAAAGTGTGAAGTAATCGTAAACGGCCGTGCACCACGACGCCCCCCTTCCACTTGTCGGACTTGCTAAGCAGCCGTCGACGTCGGACCTCATGCATAACGCAGCGCGCGCCTCGCCACCTCGCGTGCCTTTGTCCGCACCGCACCATCTTCCATAGTCTACTCGTGGTATCTCCACACGTCCTGAATAAAACTGCGGCTCCTTGCTGCTCTATATAACACTCGATAAAGAATAACTAACGTGCGATGGAGAAGTGTGCTTTATTTTCGGTATTTTTAAGGTAATTGAAACTCTTGAATAATCATAAAATAATTCGTTGTGGTTTTTCCTATAGATAAAACATTCATAGATATGTGAATTTGTGATGTATGAAATGTAAGTCAAAGAGCAAGGATTTATAGTTGTAGTCTTGTCAATTGAAGCCGCCACAAAACCTGTGGGAAATCACCCCACGTTGGACGTGCTTTGTTCATGTCATGTATCACAAGCATTTTTACACTTCTGTTATAAAAAGTACCTTATTTTTGGTTGGATTGAACTTTAACTTATACTTAATCTCTAAATAATAATATGTCATTTATAACTAATGTGAACAAAAACAGGNTAATCTCTAAATAATAATATGTCATTTATAACTAATGTGAACAAAAACAGGGAGAAATTAGATGTGTTGGCAATCTTTATCTGTTTTTTTCGTGAAAATACATCAGGGTTACTTGCAAGACAAAACTCTAGAGCTCAGGTGTGCGTTCGTGATTGGTTGACTTTGACTGTGACGCAATGCAGGTGTCTGCCCGCGAATCACGGTGGCTCAGTGTCGGGGTTACCTCATTCTGATTGGCCCCAGTCAGGAAAGGAACTGTCTCCCTACAAAGACACGTGGCCAATAACCAAAGTAAAACTGCAGGAATGCCATAGGGCATTAGAGTCTAGCCTTGGCGTGAGTCTTTCTGCGAAAAAACAGGTGAACCTAGATTGCCTAGTAAGGTGAGAAATAGTTCTCAAGCAACATATTATTACAGTGAGTGCGTGCGATCGCAGTGCGTTGTTTCTTTGGTAGAACTTTCTAGACTTAGTTAAGCTTTATTTGAGTAAGGCGGAGGAATATCCAGGAAGTGTAACTTTAGCAGGGTTTCATAAAAGTTGGAAGTAACAGTGAATGCACTATACATTGACCACTGCTCCCGCCCAGCTCTAGTTTTAATTTCATGATGGGGCGAGTGAGTGAAGAGAGGTGAGTAGGTAGCAGCGCTGGAATGAAAGGGCGGAGGGAGATCCCCGAGAAAACCCACCGACGAGTGGCATCGTTCGGCACGATTCCCACTTGCGAAATGCCGGAGTGACCTGGCGGGGATTGAACCCGTTTCACCTTGTGGGAGGCGAGCAGTCTAACCGCTCAGCCACCGTGGCCCCTTCATGATGGGAGCACAGTGGTCTTAGCGCTCCTTGTACCACTCTTTAGCCAGTAATAAAGGATGTACCTAAATTAAACCCCAGAGTACGTAAGAATACTCAGTTGAAATAGGCGCTTATTCCGCGAATCCCCGCTCCCATTCTCTCTCACGCCAGCAAAATGGCGTCACTTGCTACCAACATGTCGGAACGCCGTTCGCCAATCAGCGCATGGTAGCTTAGTCGCCAGGTGGCAGAACCAGCCAACAGGTAACCTGACTCAGCACGCAGTAGCCAATTAGACACAAGGCCCACTTGCATACCCTCTAGCAGCCAATCAGAGAATCGGTACGCACACTTCAAAGACGCCACCACAATAGTCTGTTTCTGTAATTGTTTACTCTGTGATTAGACTAACAAACCTCGGCTGCAGGTTCATCACGTAAAAGGAATGTGAAAACACGTGTACGGCATATGGTCTAAAGTGGATCCAAAGTTACGTACACTTCCTTGAAGTTGAACCTGAATCACTAGTCCATTAAAAAAATTGGAGACAATTTTCATATGGATCATTGAGTGCCTGGATAATGCGTAACGGAACATCCGTAAACACCACGACGCCTGTATGTCTTTGTCATAACATTATTTAATGGAAATGATCACGGTTACTGCTCACAGTTCGACTTATTATCCACAACGCTATAACACATTTGGGTATAAAGAGTAGTATTATTTAGCCGCAGGTCACAATTAACTTTATACATTATCCAGACAACCAGTGGTCCAACTCTAGGGGCAGAGTGATATATCGCGAAAAAGATTTCGAGACAAGATACAGTCCAAAGCGCTGTAGGGTCGTCCAGCTTCTTTGATTGGCTGAAAAATGTTCTGGCCCGTGTTAACCGTTGCCCACGAATCACGGAGGTTCAGTGTTGGAGTTACTTAGTCCTGAGTGGCTCGGTCGAAGACGGACACGGCACCAGCAGCCAATGGAGGTATAACAACAGCTGAGGTGTGTATATAGTATTAAAGTCTACTGTGTGCTCTGATTTTTACGCGAAAAGTCACTGGCCCTATCCATCTCTAATTGTTGTAATAAACTAGTGCATCAAAGACGCGTGCCGTCCTTGGGATTCTCTTTAGAACGTAAGCCGTAGATATGTTTTCGCCTTCTTTTTCCGTGATTAACCTGCAGTCGATGTTTGTTTGTCTTATTAATGTAAAGCCTGCAAACAGGAAGAAATAATGCTCCCGTACCGCGAGCAACCTGGTTGAATCAACCTTCTAACGTATCATCTAGAGAACACAGTACTGCTTCACATGTGTTGCGGAGCAGGTGAGATCACAGTTGATGCTGTGCAAGTCTAGATACTAGTGCCAATACAGACGGCGTCTTTCTCTGGGCGTTGCTATTGGTTGCTTCTGACCCACCTGCAGTTTTATAATTGGTTGCTCCAAGTATCATGGATCTACTGAAACACTTGAAGAATTTTATATAATATGCTGCAGGTTTATGCTCCACTTTAGAATTTTTTTATATAACATCTGCCAAACGCTTGGGCTCCACTTTAAACATTTAATTTTAACCTGCCATAAGTTTGGGCTGGACACTTTAATTATTTTTAGTTATATTGATTACTTATAGTTTTGCGTGGCTTTAGGCCTCCACGTACGGTGCCACTGTAATTTAATTAATTAATAATAATGCGACTGGTGGTATTAGTAATAAAAATAGAAAAAGAGTTAATGATTGATAATTAATTTTGATTTAGCTGGCACTGAAGCTTACAGTGTGTGAGATGGAGAACACACGTATTAACTTACCCTTGTGACATGGGGGCCTCAGTAAACTGGAAGATATGTGCCACTTTCGTTAAGACACAAAAAATAAACACTTAGAAATAAAAATACCCCATGCTACCAGCAAAACTATGCAAACAACAACCCAATGGTGAAGCATGGAATTTTAATTTCAGATGACATTCTTAGGCATCTGTCTCCAAAATCTTTAATCAGGATTCAGTAGCCTAGAAAATTATATTAATGCACCGTACTAATTTAGAATTGAGTATACCAATAATATAAATAATAAAATCAAATGAATTTGGTAGCTGGCAGTTAAGTATTTTTAAGCAGTGCAGTAATTTAAATTGTTCCGTCTCAATGTTAAGTTTGCTCTTAAAACACGACACAAAACTCGCTTTAAAATTTGCCCTGGCTTAGCACAGTTAATACGGTAGAGTCACAAATAAATCGTTCTCTGAGGGATGTGTAGGTTAAATTCTAAAATTATTAAACATTAAGCATAATTGCAGGGTTATCTGCCACTGCTTCACCTCATGTGTTATTGCGTATTAAAAACCGCATGTTAACTATGCCAATTCATCGGAATTAAAATGCTGAAAACGCATTGGCCCTCTTCTTTTGTGCCCCTGCGCACGCGGTTGGCCGTAATTGAACCAATTGCCATTCTTCACAACGTCTACACCGCCAATTCACTTAATTTTACAAAATTTTCAGTAATCTGGGTCAGTACCCCTTGCTGACAAGCTTGGCGTGGCTTAATGTACAACATGGCGCCCAAGTTCGTTCTCTAACATACATTTTTTACAGAGAAAGTTTCAAATTAAAAATTACACGAGAGATACAGGGGTTAGCTCAAGGGCACGTTCAAGAAGCCATCCCTGCTTTTCACGTAATACTAAGAAGCCAACTTAAGAAAAACATAAACATATCTGGCGTTAACAAAAACTGCCAAAACATAAAAATACACGCTACTCTTAATTATTTTGCAAAGCATGAAACTTAAAATTAATGAGTATGTCAAGATATATAAACAAAGCCTCGCAACAAAGCTGTAGCCGAAAAATTAACCAATGAGGCCCGAGTATATAAAATACTGAGAAGTCTAGGCTGCTGACAGATTAACTCTGAAATCTGGCTAATCGCAGCAACTCCATTCACAAGTACACTGCATTTTGAAATCTGACGCAAGTACCGAAGTGGTAAATGGTTACGCATCACTGATGTTGTAAGGCAAGCCACGACCTAGAACCGGCGAAATGATAGGTCCTCTATGTATAACCCGACATACACGCCATCATGTTAATCTTCACGACTAAATTAATTAAACATTCAGATCACGGAAATGATAACGTTCATGTTATCATTTAAAATAGCGAAGTAATTTAAGTTTTGTCTCCAAGGACGGAGAAATCGTTGTGATGCCGTTGTCCGAGCTCGATTCGAGCATAGTCCTCAAGGCGTGAACTCGTACTATTTTTGGAGGCCACGGTGGTGTAGTGGTTAGACTACTCGCCTCCCACCAAGGTGAAACGGGTTCGATTCCCAGCGGGGTCGCCCCCCGGATTCTCGTTTGTGGAACTCGTTTTTCTCGGGAATCTACCGTTTCCCCCGCCCATGCATTCCGGCGCTGCTCCACACTCGCTTCGCTTCGCCCTCGTCGGCTCTCGAGACCGTGATGTTAAGAGCCGTCCAGTGTTTAGTTTAAACACCTAGGCTCACCGTACTCACTATGTCGGTCCATTCAGAACTGTCTTCGGTAGGACACGCGGATGCTGTAGGCCTGTGTAGCACGCACGTGGTTTCCTGCGGAGTTCATCGTTCTCAGCGCAGTTGGCTGCTGTGAGAGTTCACCTGTCCCTGTCAAGTATAAGAGTGTGTTAACTCGTTTAGTGTTATGTCACTGACAAAAAAGTAATTCTGTCGTTAATTACTATAATCTATTTTTGGTGATGGAGAAGTGTAAAACTACCACACCGAGAAGAAAAAGTATGGTTGTAGGAACCAAATTTCTTCACCCATAACACGTCTTAGACTATTAATATCAGAGAGAGAAATCAGACGGCTTATATACCATCTGAACATTGTTAACGTTGATAGTAATTGTGACAGAAGTGTATGCTGT
Organism: Clitarchus hookeri; assembly: GCA_002778355.1. Taxonomy (NCBI): domain Eukaryota; kingdom Metazoa; phylum Arthropoda; class Insecta; order Phasmatodea; family Phasmatidae; genus Clitarchus; species Clitarchus hookeri. Next base: position 56,357 of record NQII01004774.1, on the reverse strand, counting down.
GGTCTTTTCTGTGATTGTATCAGTCAGCAACTATGGGCGTAGTTCCTACAAGAAAGCATTCTGTCCCTCCTACAGAACGCACAGTTCCTTCAACAGAACAACTTTTACAATATCGGGATTGTTCCCGCAAACAATCAGTACTGCAATAAACTAACAGAACATTATGTTGCTGGCAGAGAAGTTTAGTTGCTGCTACGCTGAAGCACGTTGGCAGCACTGTTCTGTTTTCACTTCTCTGCTGCACTTCTCTGCATGCCGGTAGCATTATTCAGAATAATTCTATAGTCCAATTGCAGTTCCTTCACGCCTTTTTGAATCAAACCTTTGAAAAATCACTCCATGTCTGATTGTTTCCTAAGTATGTCATGTATCGCAAGTGTTTTATACTTCTGTCAACACGCAAGTATTTTATTTTTGGTTAAACTGTACTTTTACTTACACTGAAGAGCAAAAAAAAAAACTGGCATAGGCGTGCGTATGCAAATAACAGAGGTACTGAACCAATCAGAGTAACGCGATGCGGTCGGCAGCGCCTATATAAGACAGCAGGCGTCTGGCAAAGTTGCTAGATCGGTTACTGCTGCTACAATGGCAGGTTATCAAGATTTAAGTGAGTTTGAACGTGGTGTTATAGTCGGCGCACGAGAGATGGGACATAGCATCTCCAAGGTAGCGATAACATTTGGATGTTCGCGTTCGTCCATTTCACGAGAGTACCGTGAACATCGGGAATCCGGTAAAACATCAAATCTTCGACATCGCTGCTGCCGGAAAAAGATCAGCATTGTACAACATTTGCCAGAGTGCGAATTATTCAACGGACCATCATTGATATGGGCTTTCGGAGCCGAAGGCCTACATGGTATTAGGCAGGTGTACAAGTTTTTTTTGTCTCTTCAGTGTATATTCCATCGATACACTATATTATTTCATTTGTAATTAATACAAATCAAAAAGAGAGAAAATATGTGTGTTGGCAATGCCCAATAGGAAATAGTTATCATGCTAAATATTATTAAACTGAGTGCGCATGAATGCGGTGCGTTGTCCCGTTTTTGTCATTTTCTAGCAGGCCGTGTTCCAATTGGCACTTTTTGTTAACAAATTGTCACGTGACCCGATCTTGTCTACAAAATCTTTAATGTATTTTTGTAATTTTTGTATTGCTTTTTGTTGGTTTTAGAGCTGACAAATTGCCAAATAAAAATACCAAATCGCCACTATATTAGTTTTGCTTGTTTGAAAAGTTTAAATACACGAATATATAACGTTATTGGAATAAACAAATGTGTGTACTCGCAATAATTATTTCACTAATCAAGATTATGAAATATTTTTGAAGTAGGTATTTTCTCATTACAACATTTTTATTAAATACCAATTTCACGTCATAATTGTTTTGTAATGTTCGTTTTAATTTTGGAACGGCCCTATAACAACTTTAGGGAATAATTACTATGTTTATATCGGACATTTAATTTCGGAATCATGATACACCAAAATAACAGTAAGTAGCATGGCATGCTAGACAGTTGAATGTCGTGGTGTTCCGACTTAAACCTTACAAAATGCAAATTACGTAGAAGGAAACTCAAAACGAACTGGAAAGCTCAATTTGCACGAGGCGGAGGAATATCCTGAAGGCAGGGCTTCAGAAAGTTGTTGGAAGTAACTGAAAGTGTACTGTACGAGTTGGTAATGTCGATGACCCCGGGTATCACTCACCCAGTATTGGAGTTTGCTTCGCACGACCTTGTGCCTTGCGGAAACACAGTACGTAGCAGCTCGCGGGCATGTTTTGTCACGCCCGAACACGAATGTGGCTCCTGCCGTGTTTTTCATTAACACCTGTGTTTACGAAGCACTCACGTGCGACACTTGTCGCGAGTGGCACGTCTGTCCCCAGCAGAACGTGCTCATTGTCTTGTTTTATACAGCAGTACACGTCTGCTTCGACTGCATGCAGGTGTCGGTTTTGAGTTATTGCGCCCAGTGTCGGCTAGGCTTTCACAACACGCAGGTTCTTCACGATAGTCTTTAGCCTCACCGACGTTATAATCTATACGTTTCTCTCTGCCATTTGGAGGCCGCGGTGTAGCAGCGTCTAGAGCGATCGCCTCCCACTAATGCGAACCGGATTCGCTTCCCGGCGGGGTCGCTCCCGGATTTCCACACTTGGGGAATCGTGTCAGATGATGCCGCTGGTCGGCGGGTTTTATCGGGGTTCTCCCGTTTCCCCCGCTTTTGCATTCCGGCGCTGCTCCGTATTCATCTCTCTTTCCTCGTTGGCTCTCAAGACCCTGGCGTTAAGAGCCGCCGAAATCTCTTAATTCCACTCGGCCATTTCCAGCTTCTAATGATGATATAGGATATTCACGGTAAAGTAAGCACTTTTTAACACTCCGCCTGAAAGTTTCTTCGAGATTATTTGTATCCTTGCGCCAATTGGTAATATAAAAACAGCCACGTGACTAGTAAACACAGTGTTTATAATTTGCAGCTCTCAAAAGTTAACGTCTAAGGCCAAAATAAAATATAATATTTTTGGATATTATGTCTGCTCAGAGGACCCTAAAAAGTGCTCAATTTGCCGTGATTAGCCTATACCCAGATATGTGCATTATAGCCCCCCCCCAAATAATTAATTAATACAAACGCAACGTTTTTTTTGTGTGGAATGGCTAGCAAATTCTTAACGAAATGACTATAATGAGTTTCGAAGGAAAAAAGAATGATGAAAAACACATGCCTGCGAATTCCTGTTTAGATGGCGTGACTTGAACTGTAGTCTAATCATAGTAACTTCAGACTTTCCTGAAGGCCTGCTGAAGTTCTACTTTCAAGCCATTCCTCAGGCTCATACAAACAAAGCTTGACCAAGTCCAGAAAATTACGCCAAAGGGACAACGCACTGTATTCGTGCGCACGCAGTTTAATAATATTTTGTATGAGAATCATTTCTTACTAGGCATTACGAACGCCTATTTTCTCTGTTTTGATTAGGGGCAGCGGTGGCGTAGTGCCCAGAGCGCTCGCCTCTCACCACGACGATCCGGGTTCGACCCCCGGTGGGTTTGCATGTGGGAATCGTGCTGGACGATGCCGCTTGCCGGCGGGTTTTCTCGGGGTACTCCCGTTTCCCCCGCCCTTGCATTCCAGCGCCGCTCCATTCTAGGGTCTCATTTCTGTCATGCCCGGGGATGACGGTCGCCTACGGGTCCCAGCTGGAAAGACCGTCGCTCGGAGGGTGTTGCCTTGACCTGGGTGCACTTCCCACGCGCCATTTATTTTCTGTTTTAATTAAAACATATTAAGTATAATATAAATATTATAATCCATTGATAAAATGATGTTTGAGTATTCTTAGTATTTGGGAATGTCATTCGACAAGCTAGACTCCACAATCCTTCGTGTGCCCAGGCCTCAGTTAGTTGTTGATTGGCTGTTGCTCCATCTTGAAACCACACCAGGTGTCACGGTATTGGTCCTTACTTTGCTTGCCAGTTCCTTATTGTTCGAAAGTCGCCCGGGGCGTGTCTAACGCACTGTGGTCCAACACAATCAGAAACTCAAATGCACACGTGACTGACGTTTAACCTGTCTTCAAATCCGCGAAATGTCCACACACCTCTAGTCACGTATGAATACTGTGGTATGCGTGATGGCTTAGCTTCTGATGAAGATATAGGATATTCACGGTAAAGTATGCTTAAAGAGTGTGGTACGTTTGTGCCATACTTGTGGTACGTCTGAATAACGCGGTTTGTTCTAAAACATGTATTATGTTATTATGCACACAGAACGAAGAAGGTGATGGACAAAGCTTGTCGAAATTTGCAAGGTAAGTAGTGAAACGTGAGTCGCGGTAGTGAGTGTTTTTGAGTGGACTTTAAAACTGCTTATCTGTACGAAATCAGCGAATGTAATGTGACAGAGACATATTTTTGCAAACCCCTGATGAAGAAATATTGTTTATTGGCACTAAATTAGTAATAGAAACATAACAATGAGTATTTCTGTACCATTCGTGAAGTATTAAGATACGAAAATTAAAGTAAATTGTTTGTCAGAAGAACTATCCCGTAACTGAAAACCGGCCTGTGATACGTCTAAAGCAAAAAAAAAAAGAAATCAGCCAGTAGGGTTACGAGAACATTTTCTAATCATCCACAAATGAGAGGAATATATATATACGCATATATATAAATTTAAAAATTAGTTTTAATTTTCTGAGTAAATTGTACATATATCCAATGGAACCATATAATATTTAAGTATAGTTTTCACCTATCAAAACTTACTTAAAAAGTTTTAGATATCCTTTAGCGCCATCATTAGTTTTCTTTAATTATCTTTATTTAGAAATGACATTGGGAACCAAGCATTTTGTTTACTATATGTACAAAAATATGTATCCTCGATTAAACTTTGCCGACTTTATACGAAGGATGATTCAGAAGTGATCACATATATTGTATATATCCCGAAAATGACCCAACACAGGCAATATGTTACTATGTACAGTTGAAAGTGAACGACATATAAGTTTGAAAGGTGACACCACATGGGGTGTGGATGCAGGAATGTCCGCAAAGGAACAAAGACAAACATGGCTGCTTGGAATCACTGTTTGATATATTCTCGTACAGACTGTATAAGCTCATGTGAACGGGTACGTATCGTGTGTGTACGAGCTGTTTGACATCCTCCACAGTAGTCTCCGAGGTTGTACACGGTTCGTTGCCAGCGATGAGGCAAACATCGTCACAGTATTTCGACGAGAGGTAGCACACATTGACGGATCTCATGCAGCCAATGGTATTTCCAGTCTGCCTATATATATACATACACATCAATTTACACACACACACACACACATATATATATATATATATATTCTATGAACTTTAAAGCCAAAGTTAATAGACCATTTTCATTACGTATGCTTTACGCGTAGTTATATTGATAAATATGAAAAATACTTTTTTTAATGGGATAATAACTACGATTTGTTGCTAAGGCATAGTCTGTGAATATAAACGAAATTGAACCACCGTCCCACGGGAACAGTATAAGATTTTACATTAGTAGTTGTCAGCTTGTTCACTGCTGAGTCGATCCGTATTAGCCATGCCACAAAGCCACTTATCCCTCTTAATTTACACAGGGCACTAACCTACTTATATGTGCTATGTACACTGAAGAGCAAAAAAAAAACTGGTATAGGCGCGCGTATGCAAATAGCAGAGATATGGAACCAATCAGAGTAACGCGATGCGGTCGGCAGCTAGAACGTTACTGCTGCTACAATGGCAGGTTATCAAGATTTAAGTGAGTTTGAACGTGGTGTTATAGTCGGCGCACGAGAGATGGGATATAGCATCTCCGAGGTAGCGATAACATTTAGATGTTCGCGTACGACCATTTCACGAGTGTACCGTGAATATCGGGAATCCGGTAAAACATCACATCTTCGACATCGCTGCGGCTGGAAAAAGATCGTGAAAGAACGGGACAAACGACGACTGACGAGAATCATTAAACGTGACAGACGTGCAACCCTTTCTCAAATTGGCGCATATTGGATTTGTGGACTGCCCTGCAGGATTC
>NQII01004774.1:37628-50673 GCA_002778355.1 Clitarchus hookeri | reverse complement strand
GCCCTACACGATATTAGGCAGGTTTACCAGTTTTTTAGACTCTTCAGTGTATATGACGTAGGGTTTAAAATGACAAACAACTTAATGAAATGTCGATAAAGAAATAAGCTCTTTGTCATGTTTGTGTAATGATTCGAAGCATTTCCGCGCATTTTTTTTTTGTGAATGAATATATCATTCAAAATAGGTCTTCAAGGATGCCTCGCGATTATTTCAGCGTTGATGATTCCCATCGGCGAGCTCAACACTAGCACGTGAACATCGCATACATTCTTTCTTATCTTTATTAATACGCCATAATAATGACGAGAGACCGCATAAAATCTATACGGCACGTGTTGGTTACATGTGAACTTGGCGAGGTTTTTATAACGGTGACAGTGAATGGTATACACGTGAGGAGATGGACATTACCACCCTTAGTTTACATTTCCCTGCCTGTTTGGTGTATTTCAAGGGTACCATATCACCAGCCACGCATGTCACAAAGTAATAGGCGATAAGCAAGACGAAATTCTAAATAAGCGTTGAAATACGCACTATGTCTTTAAGGGCATTTAATTTACAAAAATTACTTTTCTATATCTTTAAAATATTTTACAATTCTGTGGTATTGAATCGAATAGTAGTCTGATGAAAGTAGAAAAACTATGGGAAATTAGTTCTTCAAAAACGGAATGCAGAAGTGAAGGGAATTTGTAATTTATATGTTTTGTCTTACAATATATATATAATTGTGCACAATTAGCATATATGCCAACAGTTCAAATTAATTGTAGATGTCTTTAGAATAAGGCAAAGAAATTTCATGGAAATTCTTTACGTTTATCGACCATAATTGAATTTTAAGAGTGACAAAAAATTCAAATTAAAAAAAGCCCATGTTAAACACTAATTGCACGCGAACAAAAGCACAGACTTCAGAGAAGTTTCTTCATAGCGTTCCGAAGAAATATTTCAGCTGAAATGAAATGTTTCGCGCGAATGTTATTATAAAACTGGTTTGGTAATTTTATCAAATTTATTTTATATGCGTAAAAATTGAAAATTACCTTTAAAATACAGAAAAATAATTTAGGCACTTGAAAAGTTTTAAGAAGGCGTGGAACTCATATTAAATCCAAATACGTCAGTTATGTCTACACGTTTGTAGAAGGAAACACAGTTAAACAGAAAAAAGGCAATCGTAGATAATGGTTTTTGCCAACTTCATGAACAACAGTTTTGCAATATTGGCAAATTTTTTTGGCGTAATATCGTGAGCCGCGATTACATATATAAATTAACGGCGTAGGAAATAGGTCAGCAGGAATACATTACTGTAGTAAAGTATTTGCTCTCGTAGTTAACAGCAACAATTTCGCAGGTTTGCCTTTTTTTTTTTTTTCATTTTATTTATTGACTTCTATAAAACTGTAAAATTATAGTAATCTCTATATCGTTAATTTATGTCTCATGCCCCTTAACGCGCTAGACTTATAAATACTGAAACTGAAAATGAAATTATGGACAAAAATAATTTTGGTGGGGGAGCGGTTTTTCTCGATCTTGATGAGGGATATAGCGATGAGAACTGCGGGGCTCAAGACAACGAGGACATGAGTGCATGCACATGGTTATAAACTTATAAACATAACGCAAGGAAGGAGAATTGAAAACCTCCGCAAAGAGAACAGAAGTCATTAAATAAAGTTTAACCCAGCATGTGTGTGTGTACATCGAAACTTTACGCAACAATCACACCAGATCAAAATCAAAAAATTTAAAACCTATTATGCAAGAGCACAGCAATATAATGCGCTACAAAATAAAGGCACGCCATAGAACTTTTAAAATAAACTTAAAACTATGAACACGCAGATCTAAGGCGTCACGAAGACAAAATGGAGGCGAAGGAAGGAAGAAAAGCACTTTGACAATACCACTTGAAACACCCGTCTGACTGAAGATATTTTTTATCTCTTGTGGCGCAAAAACATGGAAGCGATAAGAGCGAGAACTGTATGGCGTCGTAGAAACTTTTTTATGCATCTTTAATCGTTAATCGTTCAGTTTTACTGGTGGGAAGTTTGCAGCAATATTCTACACTAGTTTCACATGTTTTCGCCCAGAATATTTCTGAGTTTCTTTTCGTGTGGAAACAGCGTACAATTAAAATAGTGTTACAAACTGCCATGGGAGTATTCGAGTTCCTAAAGGATGTGTATCTTAATAAAAATAAAAGAGCTAAATTTAAATTTAAATTTCTTTATAAAGCTATGAAATACACAAATATAATATTAACAACATTAAAATATTTATCTCTACTATTTACACTTTTTATCAGTGAGCTCAAAATTTGATGCAAATTCTCAATTCTAATTTCAATCTTATCACTGCATTTATACTTGCTAGTCACTTTATCCGTACTAATTATTTACAAATACTCAAGTCAACTGTCTTTTGCAATTATTCGAAATGTTTGTCACTCACGTCCAGTCCCACAATACCGCAGGACAGTCTTACAATTCACTGTACCGATGCTCGCAGTCTTCACTCCCGCTGGCATCTGTAGTCACCGCTCGTCGCCTCGCTAGATCCTCACAACTTTACGCTTAACTACGCAAACGCATCCTGATTCCAGCCTGTCAACACCTGCTGCAGCTTATATAGAGCAGGCGGCCCGATCCAGAAGGTTCCCCGTATCCCAAGTTGCGCTGATGAAAGCGAGGGCAATGACCAGAAGATTATTGCAACGATAACCCCTGACATTCAATCCTCAAGTACAGGAAGCGGCACGAGTTCTAATGTGTTTATCAAGGCAAGCGCGGCGGCCGCCCCTTTGTAAATATCCGCGCACTTCTCGGGTTACCAGTGATACCTTGGCATACTGTACTTCGCACGCTCGAGCGGTACGGGGCTTCAGCACGGAACAAAATCCAGGAAAGTGTCCAACTGGGTCCTGGAATCGAACCGGGGGCGTGAGTAATGAGACGCCATTCATTAATCACACAGTTAAGGGGGTAGCATCCTTAATAAATTTGCTTAGTATTGTCTATTTTCTTTATCAATNGATCCTTCATCTTAAATTCTTTGTTTAGGACACTTTTAAACTGAACAATTTTCTCCTCATTTGCACCAAATATTAAGGGGGTAGCATCCTTAATAAATTTGCTTAGTATTGTGCATTTTCTTTATCAATCTTGCTTTAGTACACTATACGATCATAACTGAGTACTTACAAGTTCAGAGATTTGTCTTTTTAATACGTTGTTAAGTAATAATTAAGTTTTTATTGTCCATTTTATTAAATTTGCTCCATGATCGGAGGATAATTTCATGTGTTAAACTTCCCTTTTTTAAACCAATTTGATTGTAATCTATGCTTTACAATGTCTTATTTTTTCGTTTTTCGGTTGTAACCCTCCGAAAACAGTTTCTTTCTGTACCCCTCGAAACTGAAAATTTCGACGCGCATTTTAAATTACAACTACAGACAAACGAAAAGGAGTACAAAGAAACTAAAGAAAGCATGTCATGAGGGAATGCACATAGATTCAATTAGTGACCTGACTATCTCGTAAAAATACTAGCTGGTGGAGATATAGTCCAAGTAGCCGTTTTTAGCAAAAAGGCTACTGGAAGGTAGCGCCCTCTTCACTCTGTGGCCACTGTCCGAACTCGGTGTAAGCCTGCGTGTAAGCATTCCTGGATTAGGGGGGAGAGGAGGGAGCGGCCAAGAGTGGGCAGGGAGCAGAGAATGAGTTGCGGTATTCCGTTGGTGTTGTCGTGAAGGCGGGGAGGGGGCCGTGTAAGCCGTGGCCTCGAGGAGCGTAGTAATTCTCAGAAATGTAATGACGACTGACAATAACCAGCCCTTCTTCAGCTAATGTCGCTATACATAAATTCCTAGGAAGGAATTGTACTCTATATAATTTTTTTTGGTTAGAATTATGAACATTTTTGCATTTTCATTTTGCATTTTGTATTTGCATTTCAAATAGCATTTTCATTCTTAAAATACAATTCCAAAAGTTTAAAACATAGCAATAGTTTTTTTCGAAGCAAAATTATTATTTTTTTCATATTCTGAACGTACGAGTATTTAGATGTAGTTTACATCTTCTCCCATGCACCAAAAAACCTTAAATAGCTATCTGAACCCATTATTCTTAGATAACTAGGAGTATTACAGATTATTAGAATTGCAATNTCTCTAGTGTCCACCAACAGGTGCGCCACTTACCAATTCTACCTACCGGCCGCCAAGGATACCAGCCCCTTAACCCTTCTCTGAACATGGAAAAATGTTTTTAATTTCATACCAGGTAACAGCAAAATCTTGCTTCGTGTAAAAGCTCCTTCATGCTACATTAATACTTACATTATTGGTATTAAAAGGAAATTTCAACATATTAGATAGCCTATCCACTAAGTACTGTCATTTATATGTGGTATTACAACTTAATGCTTACTGGTAAGCATGTGCTTGGATTGGATAGAGGTTATTAACGTTCCCCGGTGTTATGCCTGAAGGCTAATCAAAGTACGGCTTATAAACTAACTTAGATCCTAACTTAAACTAACACCCATGCCTTACCTGGGATTCGAACCCAGAACCTCCCGCACCCCAGACCGGCGGTGCACGGGAGGTCGGCTGGTAAGCATGTGGCTTGAACGTTATGCGCAGTGTAATAAACTTCAAGAAGCCCCTCCCTAATGGCTTGCTAGATCCACCAGTGCAAAGGAGGGTTTCTCGTTTGAAGCAAAGTTGTGTTCGGGAAGGCCTTGAATGACGTAGGAGCTGCTACTGAAGTGTGAACCACCGCTCTCTCGTCCAGCCTCCTGGTCCCTTGCGAGCGAGAGGGCGTGACCCCATCTGAGGTCAGCCAGGTGCGATGATCTAGTTACCCCTCCGCTCTCTTTACAACCCCTCCACTAACCTCCCCCTCCTCACGGCAGAGCTGGCATTTCCATTTGTAACGAAGACTCGAGCAGCGCTCTCTCCATCTGCCACGTCGCAACATCACGCGAGATGTCTCAGTGTAAACAGTTGTGCCTATTATAATTAATAAAATAAACTGTGGGATATTTCAATGTAAATCTTTTTTTCAGCGCACAAACGAAAGAGTTGGTATTTTGTTGCCCATTCATAAATTTGGTTATTGAATCATAAATGCAGACGTTGAAAAGTGTCAAAGTCAACGTAAATCGCAGTAAGTAGCCTTCTGTTTAAGATACTTATTGTTGTGTAAAATATGTGTTTGAAACTGCAGCGACAATGCTGTATATTTTACGAACAGATTGCTGTCTTGAAACCACATGGCCACCGCTGAACATTCTGAGCAAACGGAACACACGCGAACCTTGTAGACGCTGTTTCCCATCGACGCCGCGACGCTCCCTCGCGGTCGGACGTGACCTTGAAGTGTGAACAATGTTTACCACGGCGGCTCCTTAACTGTCCCGTTCGACGCGCCGTGGAATGCTCTGGCACAACAAACCCGGCCGAGTTATGAGCGTCCCTTTACAAAAGTGCAAATTTCTTCTATAGTGTGTTCACTGTTAACTGAGCATTTTTAGAAGCAATGTCCGACATCTACTTCTCTGCCCGTTAAGTATCATCAGGGACATTGAATTTCGCGAACAGATTTCCGCACATGCTATGTTTAAATACACTACGGGCGTGCCGGTAGTTTTGTTTTGCTTATCGCCGGCGTACGTTTGTGAGAAGAAATTCTTCTATTTGAGTGGTCAATCAGAATTACGACACTTGAAAACTGTACGTCTGTGATTCGCGCGCAGAGATCTAAGATACGTAACACGGAATCCATTCCCCTCGCGAAAGTAGATCTGAGCTGAAGTGATATAAAATACAACTGGTCGTAAAATCTTTTCGTGAGAATCGGGTGTCACCTAAGTGTCATTCCATCACACATTGCCATCGACACTTCCACTTTATCCATGTGACAATCAATTTAACTGTAACTGTGAAATCGGTGAAATTATTAAGAATGGAAATTTGTTAACAGCATGCCTATTCGTATTTAAATCTGCGTAAAGTATAAACAAACTGTTTTAAATAAATTCACTGGCCACAAATATAAAAAATACGTTCTGAAAACGACGTTGAGAAAATAAACTATTTTTCGTAGTTCGGTAGCAACTAACTGGGAGCATGATAGTCAGTATCTGTTGAAATACATGCTGTCACGGGCAGTGCATTTGTTCATGTGTGTGCGAAATGTGCTCAGTTTAACAAAACCATCTTACAGGTTGATTCCGAATTACAGGTACAAACGCCGTGAGTTGAGTCTCCATGCAAAATGGGACAGAAAATATTATACGACCTATGTCCTACGTTAATACGTACCAAGGTAGACAGGTGCCCTTGGAAATCGGTTTTTCCAACTGGTTTTAATTCAAAATAATAAGACTTGCTTGAGATGAAAGAACAAATCCGCGAACACTGTTCTGAAATGAGTTGAGTTTTTAGTGATTTGGGCGGCTCTTATCAACGAGGTCTTGAGTGCCGACGAGGGTGAAATGAGATGAGAATGGAGTAGTGTTTGGAATGCAAGGGTGGGAAACTGGAAATCCCCGAGAAAACCTGCCAACCAACGGTATCGTCAGGGCACGATTCACACTTGCGGAAATTTGGGAGAGGCCCGGCTGGGGATTGAACCGGTTCGCCTTGGTGGGAGGCTAGCAGGCTAACCGCTCAGCCACCGCGGCTATTTTTTCTGAATTGAGATTTGAAATCTGCAAACGGTTGTTGGGTGATATCATTTCCATTCATTTATAAAACAGCAGGGGGTGGCATGTTATTATTTATCAAATGTGTTCACTCTTGGGTGTTTATCGCTTTTAATGACGTCATAATCATGCATACATTAATGTACAAAAACAGGTTGACTTGGTGTTACTGTCTCAGGCAAGCTGTTATCAAGAAAACAGACAAAGTTGGTAAGAGTGCAGTTGGTTGCCTACCAGGCACCCTTACCAACCCGCGGACCCCAAACTCCTTCATACACTGAAACAAATCAGCAGAGAGAATTTAACAGAACGGTTCTGTAATGGCATTTTATGGTAGCGACAACTATATTTTAGTACCAGCAACGGGATGATCTGTAGTACTATACAATCCGAATTTTTAGTAGAACGATATAAATATTGTTAAAAGTTATTCTGTTCTGGGAACCATCTTTTCTGTAGCAGGAACAGTGTTTTCTTTGGTAGGAACTGTACCAATAGTTGTTAACACAATCTTAGAGTACTGTTGCGATAACAGGACTAGACATTGTAAACCTAACAGTTCTGTTTGGTAACTGCAATAGAGTGTTCTGTAGAATTCACTTTTTTTTTTTTTTTTCAAAAGTTTACAGATAAAGTACGGTAGCTAAAACAGTGCCATGAACTGTTGAAATCACTGCACCTCTTAGAATGATGGTATAAGATGTTAAAATGCCACGAGTGTGGGATAGTAGTTTACAATAAAGACATTCAGTTACTAATAGGTACTAACAAGGTAACAACAAGAACGTACCAAAAATAGATGTTTTTATTAGCTGTATTTAAAAGAAAAACTGGAGTANCGGTAGCTAAAACAGTGCCATGAACTGTTGAAATCACTGCACCTCTTAGAATGATGGTATAAGATGTTAAAATGCCATGAGTGTGGGATGGTAGTTTACAACAAAGACATTCAGTTACTAATAGGTACTAACAATATAACAACAAGAACGTACCAAAAAATAGATGTTTTTATTAGCTGCATTTAAAAGAAAAACTGGAGTGCATATGCAATATAGTAGCGTTATACATTGCCATCACTCAGAGTAAAGGTAACTGTTCCACTAACTTGAAAAGCCANGCATATGCAATATAGTAGCGTTATACATTGCCATCACTCAGAGTAAAGGTAACTGTTCCACTAACTTGAAAAGCCACAAAAAAAAAATTATAATATTTAGAACCATGCTGTAAAAATAATGAAACAGAGGGGTAATCTAATAATCAAAGCAATTGAACAAGATAATGCAACATTAAAAAATATCTATACATAAAATATTGGCTTACCCAGACCGGTAATTTACACTACTATTACAATTGGGTCAAGAGCCTCTCAAAACAACTATTTAATGAATCCACCGGAATAGAATAAGGAATAATATTAATCTAGCATATAAAAGGAGATCAATATCAGTAGAGGTAGTGTTATTTCGCGGAAATATTTCGAGATAAAATACAGTTCAAAGCACTGTAGGGTCGTCCAACTTATTTGATTGGTTAGAAAATGTCCAGGCCCGTGTTAACTGTTTGCGCACGAATCACGAAGGTTCAGTGTCGGAGTTACTTAGTCCTAAGTGACTTGGTCAAAGACGGACACGGCNCTGTGCCTGATCCGACACGGTATAACATGAGACACCATTCCGAGCTCTTAATAATAAGAGTGCACCTCAGGATTCAGGACTCCCAGGCATATTATTTGTCACTACAGACATATTCACGTCAGGTATCATAACGTGCAGGTACACTCGGCCAGGCCATNCCCAGGCATATTATTTGTCACTACAGACATATTCACGTCAGGTATCATAACGTGCAGGTACACTCGGCCAGGCCATTGCGCCAGAACATATCTATTTTGGAGCTTGATCAGAGCTCCTAATTGGAAGTAGTGTGAATGCTCCTAACAGAAAGAGATTACGCCCTTTCCAATCGCAGTGGGTGGATGTTCTCCACCCGAGGGTGATTCCACCCCCTGCTTCGCCAAGCAGACGAACCAGAACTCACCAAACGACGGCGCGAGTCAAGGGCTGCCAATGTAACCAACACGCACACTCAGCCTACAGCAACTCGCCGCACAGCCAATAAGGCGACGCCCATACGTCACAGAGCTAGGATTGTAGAGCAAACGTGCACGTATGATAACTACAGCAGTGTCGCGGATTGTTAGCGGTACACTCTGATTTTGTAAAATATTACAGGACTAGAATTGTAGCGTTAACCAACAGGCATGGTAATTACAACAGTATCGCTAACTGTTAAAGGCACTTCCTAATTATTTTTAAGATTATATAAATAGTATAATTTGCGATACGGAAGATAAATAGGAATACTTTGCTGTTGTGATGTAATATTTATTTAGTGGAGGCTGTTGGCAATTTGTAAGGGTACTGTGCACGCTCTAAAGTGTTGGCAGACACCGCCATATTAGGAGTTAAATGCAATAATAGCAGCGAGGGTGCTGGCATGTGCTATTGGTTTTTACAAGACGTACCCTATATCACACAAACAGGACATACAAATGAATTAACTAACGTCATATTTTTATCGGTTTTACAAATTATGTTATGTGAATGGAAAACCTGTTTAAACATATGTAACACGTAAATACGTTTTTATATCAGATGGCCAATGTTGTATAATATAAGTGTATATAACAAAGAAAATATTACGTTATTAAATAAATAATCTAACTCTTATGTGTATTCGTCGCTTCGAGATTCGTCTGCAGACACGTTAAATTGCATGCTTTAAAAAATTAAACAATGTAAAACAATTACATTTAAAAACCTGACTCTCATAACTGACATAATAGCCGAGTGGTCTAAGGTGTACGTCTTTTAACACAAGGTCTGGCAGTTAAAAGCTGCCTGCTTCCACAAGAAAATTTCTAAGTTCTGAAAAATAAGTTCAGCTAGCAGCGCATCCTATGAGCCGACGAGGGAATTACTATATACCACACAAGAAGGTTAGGACTACCATGCCGCTCAGTGAAGGCAACATAGCAGATTGTTAGCACTAGCCTATGTTACTGCTGGGTGCACAGCCAGCTCTGTAGGGGCGTCAGAACAGCGTTGTAGGGAATACCATACTCGTTTGTAATCGCAACATTCTATACTGTAGAAAGTAATGACGTCACTGATCTGTGACGCACTGACATTTTACAATGTGTTCTGTTTGCGTTGCGGTATACCTTTAACAATATTCGTAAGGTAGCCACAAATAACAGACTTTCGTCCCTATTTGCACTGTCTTAGCGACTGTAGAATTGTGGTTCCTACAACAATATTTTTCTTTCAGCGTAGGTGGCCGTTAGAAATTATCTAATTTTGATAATAATCCCATCCCCCCGTCCAAAAAAGTCTCCTTGCACTTTCAATTTCCCCCTCCGAAAAATAGTCATGCGTACGCCACTGGTTTTTTTCCTCCATGGGCCACGGCACCTGAGTGGTTAGACTTCTCGCCTCTAACCAAGGCGAACCGGGTTCAATACCCGGCCGGATTATTCCCGGATTTTGGCATATTGGAATCGTGCCGGACAATGCCACTAGTCGGCGGGTTTTCTCTGGGATCTCCCGTTCCCCCCGCCCTTGCATTCCAGTGATGCTCCATTCTCACCTCATTTCACCCTTATCGGCTTTCAAGACCTCGATGTTAAGAGTCGCTCATATCTCTTTTTTTTTTTTTTTTTTTGCCTCGCCTCGGCGCTGTGACCTTACGTCGACCGCCAGAACAACAAAGGCGAGGGAAACAGAAATGTATCGCATGAANAACCCATTCAGTTCCTCGCGCCAGGGAAGCCCAGGTTACGTCCTACCAACAACACGATACCCACTTTCCCTCCTGCGTCATGTTGCCCTGAGAGACGAGAGACCCTTCCGTGTTTATTGTGCTGTGAAGCTACTGTCTGGTCGCGGTTTATACACACCTTTTTGAATGAAATCTTTAGAAAACCGCCCCATCCATGTCGTGTTTGGTTGTTTCCTAAATATGCTCTGTATCACAAGCGTTTCGTACTACTGTTAAACTTATTTTTCATTAAATGGACCTTACACATACATTTCATCTACAAATTATATTTAATTTATAACTAGTACGATTAAAAACAGAAAGAAATAGGTTTGTTGGTAATGCGTAATGAAGAGACACTTGAAAAATTCGCGGATTAATTTTGGGACAAGCTAGAATTCTACACACGTGTGTCTGTTAACCTTATCCGTTGGTCCACATGGTGTTCGACACCTCCTGAAGAACGGTGGCCCAATCGGTGCCTTCCACTGTGACAGCAGGCAACCAATACACAGTTGACATCGGTATGTTTGTACATAAAACTGTAGGGCCTAGCCTGCAGTTCATTGAACTCGCGAATTTTCCAGGTCTCTATTAACGAGTGGCTCCACCTGTTTTTCGTGAAAAGATTTCCGCACGTGCTATATTTCACTGTCCTACGGGCATGCCAGCAGTACTCGTGTGCTTATTGGCGGCGTGTGCTTATTGGCCTACTTGATTGGCCAATCATAATTAGGTTAATCCAATACCCTACGTCTGTGATTCGCGTCCAACCGAAATCATTCCTTCGTTTTAATAACAACCTCCGAATCTTCGTGTTTTAAACGATGACGAAACAGGTTTTGCGATGGTTCGGACTCGACCACGAGCATGACACCATGTAGTTTGGGGTCTACAGTGTTCAGAACAGACAGCGAGTAATTGCGGGCGTTGAGCTGAGATGCACTGCGTTGAACTGGCGAACATCAGTGCAGTACGTCTTCACTGAAGCAGATAAAAGAACGAAAAAAAATTCGAGGAAAGTAAACAAGCAGAACTGAGTTATTCAAAGAGTTACATCTAGAGGTGAAAAAGGACTAATAGGTGGAGAGAGACCTGAAGAATTCGCGGATTCATTTTCGGACAAGCTAGAATTCAAAACACGTGCGTTTATATAACTTAAGCCGTTGGTTCACACGGTGTTTGACACCTCCTGGAGAACGGTTTCCAATTGTCGCCTTCCACTGTGACAGCAGACAACCAATGCGCTGTTTATATTGGCATATTTGTACATAAGACTGTAGAGTCTAGCCTGCAGGTCATTGAACTCGCAAATTTTTCAGGTCTCTACTAATAGGTTAACAGAACTGAGTGCATGAATGTGTTCAGAATGTGTTCTATGCCTGTGCAAACGAATTAAATCCCAAAATCAGAAACTAGACCACAAAACTTCTAAAGAATCCCACTACAGCGTAATGCAGTCTCGCTCTATTGAATTTTGCATCTGCGGGCATTTGCGACTCGTTTAGTTTACTTTTATTTCTTTTTCTTCCTCTTTTGTTGCATGACTGGACTTGAGCTATTATAGACACTTTTTCCTTTAAAGTTATAGCAACTAATTTGTAACACCCCACTTTTTTTTTTTTTTGCTGCTTCGTTATTTCGTGGCAGCGATAAGTCTTCGATGTTCGGTCTATTAAAGGAGATATGTTCTTGAAGATGATTTAGAGAAAGTATTAGAATTCCATATTGCTTTAATTGCTTTGGCAACTTTCCAAAAATGTGTTTTATTAATGTCTCTAAAAAATGTAACCAAATCAAATGTAATTTATAAAAGGGTTTTGCTAAGCCTTCTCCTTACGTGCACTCCGCAAGTTTTATTGCAGGTCGAAGATGGTATGTCTGTTGACTTGAAGGCAAGTTGAGTTGAGAGAGACTTGGGTGGCTCTTAACAACGAGGTCTTGAGAGCCGCGAATGTGAAATGAAATGAGAACGGAACAGCGCCAGAATGCCAGGGTGGGGAAACGGGATATCCCCGAGGTAACCCGAAGGCCAGCGGCATCGTGTGGCACGATTCCCACTTGCGAAAATCCGGGAGTGACCCGGCCGGGGATTGAACCCGGTTCGCCTTGGTGGGAGGCGAGCTGTCTAAACCGCTCATCCACCGCAACCTCGACTTGAAGGTAAGTTAAGCTGCTATATTTTTCAGAAATATTGGAAATGAGTGCCTGAGGTAGTATAAGTCAGCGTTGAGTCATCAGCAGTTACAGATAAACTAGTGATATTCAACAAGAGTTAAGCAAACATACAGTTAGGTAAGGAGGTAGGTAAGGAGGTAGGTAAGGAGGTAGGTAAGGAGGTAGGGCTTAACGTCTCGTTGACAGCGAGGTCGTTATAGAGGGAGTAAGTTGCTCAGACATGCTGGAGAGGGGAAGGAATCGGCAATTGCCCGTAGTAACAACCCCCCCCCCCCCCCCCCCCCCCCCCCCCCCCCCCCCCCCCCCCCCC
>NQII01004774.1:0-36892 GCA_002778355.1 Clitarchus hookeri | reverse complement strand
GCCCCTGTGGGAGCGAAGTACTGGGTAAGGACACCCAACTTTCAAGAGCTCGTCTTGAAGTGAGCCTAAAAGGCAGACCTGTAGTCGCTGTTTCGGATTTCGAATTGTTTTTTTTTTGCCACGGCCTGAGAGTACATATTCGGTATGCAGTCATACTGATGAACATGGAAGAGATCATAGCTTTTACAAGAAAATATATGTGCGTAGGATAGACATCAACAGTCCACGTGCATCAAGCAGGTATTCTTTTGCTATTGGCTGGGTGTCTGGGTGAGTATGCGTTCTCTGTTTGACTTGGCCTATCAGGATTAAGTTACTTCGGCGCTGAACCTCGGTGATTGGCTGGCAGCCACCTCAGATGCGTGAGAGTTCAAATCACCTAACCACGAAATTGTTTCTGAACCAGCATGTTTTCCAGTACATGTAGTCGTGGAATGTTTTCGCGAAAAACAGCTGGCCCTCTTTATTACTCTGCATTATCGTCGACTGGCCAGTGATAGGAAAACGGTTGTGTGAAGTCGAATCATCGTTCTTCACTTATATACTGGATGCCCAGTCTGTGTAGTAAGTCGTCAGCATCCTGATGCTCTTCATTTTAGACATTGACACGCTGTGTGTAAGTTATTAGTCAACATAAAACAGTTATCAGCGCTTTAAAACACTTTTTATTCCACAGTAAAGTTGTTACTCCACAAAACATAGCGTTGGTGCTACAAAGGTGAGCAATATGCTTCATTAAAAAAAAACTAAAAAACTTAACACATTAAATAAAATATTTGATAACAATCGTATGCTTCTTTGTCTTTAGCATTTATTATCGGGCGACACACATCTCCATGACAGAAATACCCGAAACTATATTCTTTAACGTAAAGATGGCGAGGCCATTACGTGCAGCCTCATGGAACCCTGGTCCTTCTTCAAAATTTACTTTTTGGTCAGAACTGTACAATTATACTGATAATTGTACATTTCTTCCCAAATATTTATTCGTCACAACGCTTACAATTACACCGGATGTTCACGAACACATGATAATTAACGCCAGAGTTGGGTAGATAAGTACAAATGGAGCATATTTCATCTAGGAACCAATAGTCTAACGTCCATAGTTAACCTGATAATGACAGTGGCATTGTGCAGGGGCGGGTAGGCAACCTTCTTTACGTGTCATTGTAACCAGCCTGTGCGCAGGTCTGCGTGCGTGATAACACCGCTCAGTACCGCACGGTCGCAGTCTCGGAGGTGCTACGTATCTACAGTTCCTGCAGGACCTGTTACCAGAATACTCGGAGAAAGTTCCTTTGGATGCTCGTGAGACGATGTGGTATCAGCAGGACGGGGCCCCGCCTCACTTCACCCTTACTGTTCGCCGGCACCTCGACATGCACTTCCNACGATGTGGTATCAGCAGGACGGGGCCCCGCCTCACTTCACCCTTACTGTTCGCCGGCACCTCGACATGCACTTCCCGAACTGGTGGGTAGGTAGGGGAGGCCCAATAGCATGACCACCACGCTCACCTGACATCACACCACCTGACTTCTGGCTGTGTGGTCACATCAAATCGACGGTGTATGCCACACCACTTGACAGGAGGGATCAGCTCATTACGCTGGAAACCTCTGCACATGTGCGTCACAACATGCTTCAGCGCTGCACCGCCAGTGTGGCCAACAGTTTGAACAGAGACATCGAACAGACACTCTCCCCATGCCTTCAGCCCTAATGTGTAAATAAAGTGTAATTTCATTGCACTGCCTGAAGCCTAGTTATTGTGATTGCATACCCACCCCTGCACATTGCCACTGACATTAGCTGGTTAACTATGGACGTTAGACAATTGGTCCCTCAATGAAATATGCTCCATTTGTATTTATATACCCCACTATGGTGTTTATTATGATTTGTTTGTGAACATCGGGTATGTTTGTCTGTGACTGACAAGGTTAACCCGTTCAGTCCTTAATTAATTTACGAGCTGAACTGTTGCAATTGTTAAATTTTTTTAAGTGCTCTGTATCTGTGTTGAGAGTGCTTCTCGCAGTCATTGTACAACGCACTGAGCTTTCGTTGCTGTCAGCATTAACCATTTACAAATGAGAGGTGCAGAAACTACAACAAATCAGATTACTCACAAGGAAGACGCTCAAAACAGCGGCTAGTGATACCTCGCTGTGTACGTACAGCAATAGTCATAAATACATTTCACGTGGAACATGTCTTTGTTCATGGACACGGTGTCTGAACGGGTTTAAAGTGCGATTGTAACGCGGAAGTCACGTTACTTCACCATAAAACAGTGCGGTGGTCAGAAGAAAGACCATAGCACCGCTCTTTTCATAGATACACACACAGTGAATACAAAGACAAACGTGCATTTTTATGGTGACTTGAAATTTTTTTTATATCGCCGTAGAGGACCGTGAATATCAAAAATTCCTTTGGTATCATGTTAGACATGAAGAACCTATACTCATGTGTTCATTTCATGATTGGACAACCATTGTTTGGAACAGCCTTTAACGACTCTTTGGCCAGTAATAAACCCGGTGATCACACGTTCATTTCTGAGTTCAAGTGTTGCAGCCACAAAAAGTTTTAATGTACACTGTACTCGTGTTCTCCTTACAACCAGTGGACAAGCGTGCTGCGTGCTCAACGATACTGTCATTAACCATTCATGTCAAAGAGGCGTAGAAAATTCCACAAATCAGATTGGCCACAAGGAAGACTGAGCACTAATGCACTGCCACGTACAGTGCCGGTCATAAATATCATTCACGTGCAACGCATCCACGATCGTCGACCCGTTGACTGTACGAGTTAGGTGCGCAGACTGCATGTCGCTTGAATTACGTCGCATAGAGTTAGAAATCCCCGTTTTTTTTTTATGAAACCGTTAAACTAAAATACTATGCCGATGTACGAAAAGAAAATACGCTTCAGACGTAGTACGGATTACACTCTCCATTCATCATGCACATTATAAATGCTATTTCAGAGTCCTCCAGCATAGCGCAAAACTGCTTTTTTATACTGTTGTATTTAATAATATACTGATCGGTAACATGTGACACTATTAGAGACACCTGCACTGAACTTTGCTTCATTTTTGAGCAATAAAGTGATATAGCCGTCGTTTAAAGTTCCACAGTTACACTCAGCACGACGGAAACACTGCACGCCAGTTCAGAGCCGTGCGTGTAGGAGTAATGGGTAGATACCTGAAAAATTCGCGGATTCATTTTGGGACAAGCTAGAATTCAACACGCATGTATCTGTATAACCTTATCCATTGGTCCGCATGGTGTTCGACACCTCCTGAAGAACGGTGGCCCAATCGACGCCTTCCACTGTGACAGCAGACAACCAATACACAGTTGACATCAGCATGTCTGTACATAAGACTGTAGGGTTCTAGCCTGCAGGTCACTGAACTCGAGATTTTTCCAGGTATCTTAGTAATGGGGCACTAGGAAGGCGTGTTAGTCCCGCCCTTATCGCTCGCTAGTTCCTGAGCCTTAAAGGCGCTTGAAAATACTGCAAGTAGGCGACGCCCTTAGCAGGAAGGGTCGTGACGTCGTGTGCAACCAAGTCGAATAAGCAGAGAAGCGTCTGGCTATGGCAGCAGACGACGAGTTAAGACCCGCGGAGTCTAGGCTGACGCCGAGTTCACGTAGAGTTCAATTGAGAAAATAATCTTGGCGCAGGTATGAGGAAGGGAAGGCAGGGGTGGCAGTGGAGGGGAGGGATATCCTGAATGTTTGCCGCTGGAGGGAGGGAAACCACGTGACACTGCTGGCGTTATACATATAGGTAGTCTATATGCTGTTTTTTCACTTTGAAATAGTACCCTATGTATGACGCGTTTGTTTCCTAAATATGTCACGCATTACAAGCGTTTTATACTTTTATTAACACAAAAGTACCTTATTTTTAGTTAAAATGAACTTACTTACGTGATATCTATTTATTATAATATTTCATTTACAGTTACTATGAATAAAACGGGGAGAAAATACAGTATTTTTTTTTTNTGATATCTATTTATTATAATATTTCATTTACAGTTACTATGAATAAAACGGGGAGAAAATACAGTATTTTTTTTTTTGTAATGCCTGGTAAGTAGGGGCAGTGATATTTCGCGAAAAGATTTTGAGACATGATACGGTCCTAAGCACTGGAGGGTAGTCCAGCTTCTTTGATCGGCTAGAAAATGTTCTAGCCCGTGTTAACCGTTTGCGCACGAATCACGGAGGTTCAGTGTCGGAGTTACTTAGTCCTGAGTGGCTTGGTCAAAGACGGACCCGGCACCAGCAGCCAATGGAAGCATAACAACAGCTGGGGTGTGTATATAGTATTGAAGTCTACTGTGTGCTCCGATTTTTACGCGAAAAGTCACTGGCCCTACTGATAAGAAATAGTTCATATGCAAAATAATATTACGCTGAGTGCGCACAAATTCAGTGCGTTGTCCCTTTTGGTATATGCTTATATACTTGTTTAAGCTTTGTTCGCATGAGGCGGAGGAATATCCTGGAAGTACAACTTAAACAGGGCTTCAGAAATGTTGGAATTAGCCGTAAACAGCCTATACCAAACTCATAACATCGCTCTTTAGTCCTGCGCCGTTAAATACCGTCCACGAGATTTAATTTTTTCTACATGTTATATGTACACGCGGAGCAGCTCTCACCCAGCCACACTCGGCCGCTGTCACTACTGAATTGAACAAGCCCACCCCTTCGTGCAGCGGCAATGGAATCTGCCGACTCAACCGACGCGTTTTGGACTTCTGCGCATTATTTTATCATTTGTATTTCATTCTACCTCTACGTTCTCATGTGCACACGCAACTTGGAAACAAGCTTTGTACGCGGACGGAACATTTACTGTGCCTTTGTTGAGACACAGAGTACTTAAGAATACAGAGTTGAAACAGCCGCTTATTCCGCGCACGCCAGCAAAATGGCGGCACTCGCCACCAATATGTCGTAACGTTGTTCGCCAATAAGCGCATGCTAACTTATTTGACAGGTGGCACACTAGCCAATAGGGAATTATTCTCAGCACCCACTAGCCAATCAGATACAAGGCCCAGTTACAGACCCACGTGCAGCCAACCAGAGAATGGGGACGCCCACATCATAGGAACCGCTTCGCCATTTTTATCTCTGTGTAATTATTTACTCTGTGCTTTAGATAAGTCTCTTTCATTTCATGACTTTGTAATTATTTACTCAGATTTCGTGTTAGTCACTGCAAAGTGTACGATTGCCATCAATAACGGCAAAAATGTTAATGATATAACCGTTAGGTTCAAACTTCTCCAGAAAAATACTTTGCATGGCTTCATAAGCTTCTTGTTCAGAAACAAATAATGAGAAATTGGAGGTGTGCATCTGAGAATCGGTTCAAAAAATAACGAAAGACTGGAAACAGCCAAAAAAAGACTTGATATTTTGCTATGTCCGGAAGCAAAACGCTGGAAGAAAATACGGAAGTTCTGTAGATGAGGCTCCTTTTCCACTACGCCTAGCATTTCAATTATACGGCTTCCTATTTTGAAGCTTGCGCGATTAATCTAGTCTTATCAGAATTGTGGAGTTCCTTGAAATATTTTTTATATNGGCTTCCTATTTTGAAGCTTGCGCGATTAATCTAGTCTTATCAGAATTGTGGAGTTCCTTGAAATATTTTTTATATGAATAACAAAGAGCATGGCATTTTCACTATTTTGGAAGTTTATCACTGGATGAAATCAAACTGATTACAACAAAAGATAACCCACTAGCCATATCAGAGTTGTAGGATTCCCACGACGTCCTTAGTATGCAGATAGTTAACTANGGCTTCCTATTAAGAAGCTTGCGCGATTAATCTAGTCTTATCAGAATTGTGGAGTTCCTTGAAATATTTTTTATATCAATAACAAAGAGCATGGCATTTTCACTATTTTGGAAGTTTATCACTGGATGAAATCAAACTGATTACAACAAATGATAACCCACTAGCCATATCAGAGTTGTAGGATTCCCACGACGTCCTTAGTATGCAGATAGTTAACTATACTGCCAGTTTGTAATTGTTTGCTACAACTCCGTAATTAGCTTCTGGAGGATAAAGATAACCCACTAGCCATATCAGAGTTGTAGGATTCCCACGACGTCCTTAGTATGCAGATAGTTAACTATACTGCCAGTTTGTAATTGTTTGCTACAACTCCGTAATTAGCTTCTGGAGGATAAAGATAACCCACTAGCCATATCAGAGTTGTAGGATTCCCACGACGTCCTTAGTATGCAGATAGTTAACTATACTGCCAGTTTGTAATTGTTTGCTACAACTCCGTAATTAGCTTCTGGAGGATAAAGATAACCCACTAGCCATATCAGAGTTGTAGGATTCCCACGACGTCCTTAGTATGCAGATAGTTAACTATACTGCCAGTTTGTAATTGTTTGCTACAACTCCGTAATTAGCTTCTGGAGGATAAAGATAACCCACTAGCCATATCAGAGTTGTAGGATTCCCACGACGTCCTTAGTATGCAGATAGTTAACTATACTGCCAGTTTGTAATTGTTTGCTACAACTCCGTAATTAGCTTCTGGAGGATAAAGATAACCCACTAGCCATATCAGAGTTGTAGGATTCCCACGACGTCCTTAGTATGCAGATAGTTAACTATACTGCCAGTTTGTAATTGTTTGCTACAACTCCGTAATTAGCTTCTGGAGGATAAAGATAACCCACTAGCCATATCAGAGTTGTAGGATTCCCACGACGTCCTTAGTATGCAGATAGTTAACTATACTGCCAGTTTGTAATTGTTTGCTACAACTCCGTAATTAGCTTCTGGAGGATAAAGATAACCCACTAGCCATATCAGAGTTGTAGGATTCCCACGACGTCCTTAGTATGCAGATAGTTAACTATACTGCCAGTTTGTAATTGTTTGCTACAACTCCGTAATTAGCTTCTGGAGGATAAAGATAACCCACTAGCCATATCAGAGTTGTAGGATTCCCACGACGTCCTTAGTATGCAGATAGTTAACTATACTGCCAGTTTGTAATTGTTTGCTACAACTCCGTAATTAGCTTCTGGAGGATAAAGATAACCCACTAGCCATATCAGAGTTGTAGGATTCCCACGACGTCCTTAGTATGCAGATAGTTAACTATACTGCCAGTTTGTAATTGTTTGCTACAACTCCGTAATTAGCTTCTGGAGGATAAAGATAACCCACTAGCCATATCAGAGTTGTAGGATTCCCACGACGTCCTCAGTATGCAGATAGTTAACTATACTGCCAGTTTGTAATTGTTTGCTACAACTCCGTAATTAGCTTCTGGAGGATAAAGATAACCCACTAGCCATATCAGAGTTGTAGGATTCCCACGACGTCCTTAGTATGCAGATAGTTAACTATACTGCCAGTTTGTAATTGTTTGCTACAACTCCGTAATTAGCTTCTGGAGGATAAAGATGCCCAATGGCCTACTTATTAACTTACTATAAGCTAACTTTACATCTAAAACATCTCAGTCCAATATTTATAGAGATCTTATCTAAGTCTGTGTTATTCCAGGACATTAAAATGAGCCATTTTAAATACCTCTGCCCTCAGCAATTGCAAAAAAAAAAAAAAAAAAAAAAAAACATAAGTTCTTAGAAAGTCACGGAAGGTAAAATTACTTTTATAAAAACGGTTATAATCGACTGAGATTTTACGCTTTTGTGTAATTTATTTAGACCACTAACCATCTTTAAAATCTTTAAAAATAAAACAGGTACACCGTTTGTTTTCAAGAGTAAAGGAAGCAAGTTCAGTGAAATTACATATGGCAACACTGTTTCCCACTACACTTATCACACATAGTCTCCCATTGCTTAGAGAAAGGCCTCTGCCCTCAAATGTTTCATGTTGATTTCCGCTCTGACTCACGTTGTATAACGTCATTTCTGAATTTTATAAATCGACATGCATATACATGTCATGTGTATATCGGGCAATGGAAATAAGATTACACTTAAATTTAGACTTTATGCAAAATTTGAAAAAACCACTTAACATTGGTGTTTGTGGTTTTTATTTTTTATGTTTTATTTTTTATTTCCGATTTCCCATGGCGCGGTCGGTTGGCGCGCCTCCAGTCTGGGATGCAGGAGATTCTAGGTTCGAATCCCGGGTAAGGCATGAGTGTTAGTTTAAGTTAGGTCAAATGTTAGTTTGTAAACCGTCCCCTGATACGCCGTCAGGAACAGCGTGGGACATTAATAAGCCCTATAATATAATTTTTTTTATTTGTGTTTCAGCCGGCCTTATTCAAACATGATTTGCGGCAGAAGCTTTAAACTTTATGTATGGGGCCGTGGTAGCGCCGCGGCTAGAGCACTCATCTCCCAACAAGGCGAACTGGATTCTATTCCTTGCGGGGTCGCTACCGGATTTTCGCACATGGGGAATGTCCCGGACGATGCCGCTGGTCGGCGGGTTTTCTCGGGGATCTCTCGTTTCCCCCGTCCTCGCATTCCGGCGCCGTTTTATACTCAAATCGGTTCACCCACATCCGCTCACAAGACTCCTATGATAAGAGTCACCCTAATCTCCCCACCGTACAACTCAGTGTGTATATAATTAGGATGTACTATGTCTCTATATAAGTATGTATAGGATGTTCACGGTAGAGTGAGCACTTTTGAGACCCTAGTTACATTTTCCTTTCAGCCATTATTAGCCTTTAACCGCCATTTAAAATAAATATTGCCATGTAAGTAATAAACACAGTCTGTATACTCCACCGCACTCTGAAGTGATCGTCTAAGACTAAGATAAAATATATTTATTGACTATTGTTCCAAATGAGACGGGTTCCAAAAGATCTCACTTTA
Organism: Clitarchus hookeri; assembly: GCA_002778355.1. Lineage (NCBI taxonomy): Eukaryota > Metazoa > Arthropoda > Insecta > Phasmatodea > Phasmatidae > Clitarchus > Clitarchus hookeri. The sequence continues at coordinate 27,989 of NQII01004774.1, read as the reverse complement.
CCGTGCATAGCCTATATGTAATTGTATATCTGTAGTGTCTGCAAGTTGTTACACATTACCTGACAGCTGCTTTCACCTTCAGTGTAGTCACCTTGGAAAGCGACGGACTTCTGTAGACGACTGAGCCACTGTAGGAAATATTCCAGGAATACGTTTCCTGGAATGCCGCGCGGTTTCTTTGTCGCGACCCGCTGTGCGAGCTGAATGTCCTCAAATCCGCGTCCATTCAAGGCAAGCGACAACGTGGGTGGCGAAGTTGTTACACATTACCTGACAGCTGCTTTCACCTTCAGTGTAGTCACCTTGGAAAGCGACGGACTTCTGTAGACGACTGAGCCACTGTAGGAAATATTCCAGGAATACGTTTCCTGGAATGCCGCGCGGTTTCTTTGTCGCGACCCGCTGTGCGAGCTGAATGTCCTCAAATCCGCGTCCATTCAAGGCAAGCGACAACGTGGGTGGCGAAGTTGTTACACATTACCTGACAGCTGCTTTCACCTTCAGTGTAGTCACCTTGGAAAGCGACGGACTTCTGTAGACGACTGAGCCACTGTAGGAAATATTCCAGGAATACGTTTCCTGGAATGCCGCGCGGTTTCTTTGTCGCGACCCGCTGTGCGAGCTGAATGTCCTCAAATCCGCGTCCATTCAAGGCAAGCGACAACGTGGGTGGCGAAGTTGTTACACATTACCTGACAGCTGCTTTCACCTTCAGTGTAGTCACCTTGGAAAGCGACGGACTTCTGTAGACGACTGAGCCACTGTAGGAAATATTCCAGGAATACGTTTCCTGGAATGCCGCGCGGTTTCTTTGTCGCGACCCGCTGTGCGAGCTGAATGTCCTCAAATCCGCGTCCATTCAAGGCAAGCGACAACGTGGGTGGCGAAGTTGTTACACATTACCTGACAGCTGCTTTCACCTTCAGTGTAGTCACCTTGGAAAGCGACGGACTTCTGTAGACGACTGAGCCACTGTAGGAAATATTCCAGGAATACGTTTCCTGGAATGCCGCGCGGTTTCTTTGTCGCGACCCGCTGTGCGAGCTGAATGTCCTCAAATCCGCGTCCATTCAAGGCAAGCGACAACGTGGGTGGCGAAGTTTCACATCGCATTTCTGGACCAGGAACTCGCGTCCTGGCGGCCCATCGTCAGAAGGAGAGCTTTGTCGCCATGGAGAATCCACTTCTCGGAACAAGGTTTTGATCTTTCCCTCCGAACAGATTCCCGGAACTCTTTTTCAGAATGGCCAAGAAGGAATGTCGCTTGACCATGGTACCAAGTCCTATGAACTCTTAGTGAGCCATTCCCTTGTGATAAAAATATCAAACACGCACCTGCATGTTTCTCAGCTCAGGACGACACATGCGTGCTTTCTTTGGGCGGAGTGTGCTTTCTTCGTTTTCTTTTCCACGCTCTGGCGCTTTGCTCGCGGATAATACTGGAAACACCGTGTTTCGACACTTGCAATTATTATATGCAGTTCTTCAAGGAACACCAATTTTCTCCATTTGTAAAACCTCTACCTGCAAGCCAGTGACAAGGAGCTCTCTGATAGCCAACAGTTTTTTTTCATTTGCCTCTGGCACAGCGTATTGTGTTCATTTTTGGCTATAAGTAGGGCCAGTGACATTTCGCGTAAAAATCGGAGCACACAGTAGACTTCAATACTATATACACACCTCAGCTGTTGTTATACCTCCATTGGCTGCTGGTGCCGTGTCCGTCTTCGACCAAGCCACTCAGGACTAAGTAACTCCGACACTGAACCTTCGTGGTTCTTGCGCAAACTGTTAACACGGGCCAGAACATTTTTCTAGCCAATCAAAGAAGCTGGATGACCCTACAGTGCTTTGGACTGTATCTTTTCTCGAAATCTTTTCGCGAAATATCACTGCCCCTAGTTATCGCACATAGGTACCCAATCTAGCGTTCCTGAGCATCCCCCCCCCTCCCTCACGACGGAGCTCGTTAGTTGTTGTGGCTGCAATAAAATTTCCCATACAGAAAGGTTAACTAATTAATTGCATCGTGTTTTTTATTTTACTATTTATTTTTATGAAACTTGATTCGTGTACTCCTATATTAGAGCGGGATTTAAATATATTCTAAAAGTAGGCATAAGTGCTTTATTAAGGTTATCTTTCCTTTATCAATTTATGTTTGTTCAGTGATCCCTGCTAATTAAATGCCTTCAAATAAATTACTGGAAAAATGTATATATATATTTGCACTGTTATGAGAATTAATTTGAAAAGTATATACTAAAAAATATTTTTTCTATGTATTTTCAAATGCTCCATTTCCTTCTATCTTCGCAGCAGAATTTTTTTTAGAAGTTTTCAGAAACTTATTTTAATAACATTATAAATTGTTTTCAGCGCAAGTGTGATATCATGAACACGAAGATTAAATTATGTTTAAATATTTTTACAAATTTTTTTCTGAGTCTACTGCACTCTTGACTGCAATGTTATGCTCATTTAATTAACATTTTATTTCGAAGTTTCGGCACATTTAAAAGTGAACATGTGATATTCATATAACGTTAAACGTATTTCATACATATTCAGTTTAATTTCAGCACCTACAAGTCAAGTTTTAAGTTTGTGGCCGAAATCGAAAAGTTAAAAAGTAATCGAAAAAGACTATTTTTCTGTTTTTCGTATAAACAGGGTATAAGCGAAAAATAACTTAAATAATTACTTAACTGCTTTCTGATGTTATTAATACACAGAAGCTTCTTTTCTATACCTTAAATAACTGCAACTATTTGGAAAAACATTATTAAAAAATACTTAACAAAATAAAAACACATTGCTATTTGTGAACATCGCAGCACTAAGAAAGAGAATATCTACGGACCAGAAATGTTCGCGTAATATGCATATCATATTAATCCCTCTAAAAGTGTAGGCGTACAATATCTTAGATCACGTTGTTGCACAGCAGTTGCCTCTGAACTGTTTACGCTGGGACATAAACACAGGCGCAGTCAAGAGGCTACAGATAGGAAAAGTTGCTGGGCTGAATTGGTACACTGTTAATAATAATTTATTTCATTTTACAGAATAGTGCTGGTAAACATTTATCGAGAGGTGTCCGTAAACTATTAGTAAAATTACGGGCACGATAATAAAAAAAAACGGACTTTGCGTAAACTTGAAGGAACCACTCCGTTATTTTCCTAAATACTTTTCTGTACTTCCAGATTAAATTAAAGATAAAATAAAAAAACTCTTTAATTTTTGTCATGTGGAAGTTCTACTGTAAATAAATAATATTTGAAATTGTTAACATATTTTATACTTGAGCAAGATTTGAACCCGAGCAAAGAAGTTCCCCGCCCAGGCTCTAACCCCCCGCCTATTACTCTCACATGACACCTGGGGTATACATTTTGTATTTGATATTCAGTCACATATGCAACTTTCTCCGTTTCTATTAAAGTTAGTGCATTTTAAGTGTTGCTAAATGTTGCAGACGCTTAATGCCACGTTTGGATGTTCAAAATAACGTGTCTCAGTGGCGTGGGTTACCCTAACTGCCGCAGAAACGATCATTTTCTGGTCACGGCGGTGAAAAAAGCTTCGTGAAAACTCGGCATTGTTCGTCCCCGAAACCCGAAGCTATAGGAAATACGGAAACTTCCGTATTTTGTATTTATGTACTCAACTCCGTTTTTCGTCATTACTGATTGCGTTTCCGTATATTTACTGTATGTTTGCGCAAATATTTCTGTGATTGCACGGTAATGTTTAGCCGCGTAGAGGAAAGTTGAAGACCAACACAGGGAAGCCTAGCTCCGCTATTGCGTCAGTTATGTTAAGCCGTCTTGTCTTGGTCTACACTTACGTCGTACTTAACTACAAAAATGGCAAAATATATTTTGGTTTACTGCGAATACTAATATTTCATATGACACACGACATTCCAGCATGTATAAGCGGTAATTTAGAAAGAACAGAATTGGGTAACATACATTTATTTTCTCAGTTTATTATTGGCAGATGTATAGTGGTATTAATTGCAGCAGGACCGTATTGTTCCACAATCGGCTTAGTATGGACGAAGGTTTTCAACATAACCGCACAGTATGTTATAAACACTTCGTAGTGGAAGTAGTCGAGCATCTTCATCTTCATCATCCGTGGCCAGATGGCCATTTATAACATCTATAGTTATGTATTACAATTTGCATAACTGTTCAGCCGCAAATCTCTTTCAAGGTCGTCTACCATCAGCCTTCTGGGCGGACCACGAACTACTGCCACCTGAAAGTAAATACGTAAACATTACAAATCTCATAAGTATGTGTTAATGATAAATACAATTTCTCCTTAAATGTGCCTGTTAAATTATTACGCTTTCGCACTAACTGTACCAAAGAACCAGACTCACGTAATTTAGATTTCTCCAGCAAAAATATCAGTTTATTCCTGGTAAGAGGAGGTTCACATAAAAAATAACGTTTTAATGATTGTGTTAAAATGGAAAAATCTTTCGTATCTCTGTCCATTGTATCATTGGGCGTGTACTTAGGAGACTTTTTCTATTTACTGGTTTACAGATAAAATCATTAAAGTCCGCAGTGGCTCAGAGCTTACTGAGAGTGATATAGTCATATTTAAAAAAAATATTATGTTTTTTAAACAATAACCGTTATATGAAATACAAAGAAATGAAAATACCACAAAGTCACCCATGTGTAGGGGCAGTGATATTTCGTGAAAAGATTTCGAGACAAGATACAGTCCAAAGCACTGTAGGGTCGTCCAGCTTCTTTTATTGGGTAGAAAATGTTCTGACCCTTGTTAACCGTTTGCGCACGAATCACGGGAGGTTCAGTGTCGGAGTTACCTAGTCCCGAGTGGCTTGGTCAAAGACGGACACGACGCCAGCAGCCAATGGAGGTATAACAACAGCTGAGGTGTGTATATATTATTTAAGTCTACTGTGTGCTCCGATTTGTACGCGAAAAGTCACAGGCCCTAACTATGTGTAACAAGTCCAAACATTTACAGTCGTAGTAGCGTTCGAATAAGAACAAGGTATTTTATTTGTTTTAATATCTGAGTTGGAAAGGAAGCATAAGATTTTATTTTTCCCTTATTTAGCTACTTAAGAAGTCACTATTTCCCCACAATCAAGTTTGGTTCTAGTCGTCGGTGTTTGGGGAAATAAAATATGTGAATATTCACAATTTCAATATCTTTGTTAATGCTGTTCTTAAATAATATTTTAACACGGAGTTTTGTTTCAGCTTACTATAAGTATATCTTGGAGTCACAGTTTCACTGCGATAACGGTTGAATTTCTGGCTATTCTGACTTTAAATTCTATCTTAAAAGTTGAAATTGCAATACAGGTAAACAGCATAACACATTTCCAACATAAATAAGCTTCATTATACCCTTAGAATTTAAACAATTGTTTTTAATTTTATATATTTTTAAAATATATATTTGCAAATAAAATTGCAAAAATTTTTAATTTATATATTAGATTTTATTTGTTCTCCAAAAAAACGTTTCCGCCACTGTAATACTTTTTTTTTTTGTTCACAAGTTAAAGTATGGTATCACAGAGTACTTAAAAATACAGAGGTGAACTTGCAACTTATGGCAAGATGGCGGCACTTGCCACCAACATGTCGCCAATCAGCGCCTGGCAACCTACTCGCTAACTGGCAACTCAGCCAATAAGGAATATTTCGCAACATGCAGTAGCCAACCATACACGAGGTCCACTTCCAGATCCTCGCGCAACAAATCAAAGTGACCGCCATTTCATGCACCTATTTACTCTGTGATAATAGCCTGAATAAAATGACAATGGAAGAAAATGCCGTATGAAAAAAAAAACAACAATAAATGGGATTTTAAATTGTATATTTTTATACAGATCTCAAAATGGAACAAAAATTACTCAAAATAATTGCTCAAGTTATGATAATGCAATAAAATATATTTCTTGTAAATATATTATGCGGCTTACCCGTACTTCAATTTTTAAATAAATTTTAGATGAAAGTTTTAACTGAAAATAGCTAGAAGTGAAATTGTATGCCGCAGGTGATCAAAGTATGAGATTTAGAAGAAATAGTGAAATAACACTTCTGTGACTGAAACAAATATTTCAGCCGAAAACAATCTTCGTGTTAAAATAACTTTTCGAAATTCGTAGGAAAAAAGGTTAAGTTAGAATTCTCATATTCACTCTAAAAATATTATAATCGTTCTTTATCGAATTATTTGATATGTTTATGCAATTATCATTAAGAAACAATAATATATCATCGCACTCTAGATCAAATATGTGGACCCTTGAACATCCTAATTAGCCTCCCATCTGACGCTTGAACTTTGGCACAGTGTGTTCGAAATACAAGTTTTCCACCAAACTATTAAACGTCCGTCCAATATGTTGGTCTACGAAAGGAACACACACTTTAGACGAGGCGGTTAGAGTGCTTTCAACACGTAACACACACTCGAAACACAATTTTAGAATCGTACGACATCGTTGAAAACTTGTTTTTCATAATTCTGTGCATTAAAATATACGAAATAGATACATACAAACATACTCAAAGGCCGTGCAATGAATGTTACATTAGACTTTACACCAATAAAATGACAGTCTCCCTACTTAAATCCTGATGGGTTGATGCTGCACGATAAGAACACTTCTGAGAAGTTCACAGCCTTGCGCTTAGCGACGATGGCGCACTTGACGTGCGTAACAGTGTAGTCCTTATCGATCTCGCACTTCTCTGCCTCGAACGTTAAAATAGCTCCACATAGGCTACCGCTTTAAGCCCTTCAACACATTATCCACAGTATGTTCATTCGCGCCTGACAAGTTGCAGAATAGTTAAAATCATGATCGTTGCTGTGTTAAGTCCAGAAGCTATCACCATCACAGACAGCGCAATGCATGCTATCACCATCACAGACAGCGCAATGCATGCTATCGCCATCACAGACAGCGCAATGCATGCTATCACCATCACAGACAGCGCAATGCATGCTATCGCCATCACAGACAGCGCAATGCATGCTATCACCATCACAGACAGCGCAATGCATGCTATCGCCATCACAGACAGCGCAATGCATGCTATCACCATCACAGACAGCGCAATGCATGCTATCGCCATCACAGACAGCGCAATGCATGCTATCACCATCACAGACAGCGCAATGCATGCTATCGCCATCACAGACAGCGCAATGCATGCTATCACCATCACAGACAGCGCAATGCATGCTATCGCCATCACAGACAGCGCAATGCATGCTATCACCATCACAGACAGCGCAATGCATGCTATCGCCATCACAGACAGCGCAATGCATGCTATCACCATCACAGACAGCGCAATGCATGCTATCGCCATCACAGACAGCGCAATGCATGCTATCACCATCACAGACAGCGCAATGCATGCTATCGCCATCACAGACAGCGCAATGCATGCTATCACCATCACAGACAGCGCAATGCATGCTATCGCCATCACAGACAGCGCAATGCATGCTATCACCATCACAGACAGCGCAATGCATGCTATCGCCATCACAGACAGCGCAATGCATGCTATCACCATCACAGACAGCGCAATGCATGCTATCGCCATCACAGACAGCGCAATGCATGCTATCGCCATCACAGACAGCGCAATGCATGCTATCACCATCACAGACAGCGCAATGCATGCTATCGCCATCACAGACAGCGCAATGCATGCTATCGCCATCACAGACAGCGCAATGCATGATATTGTTTGCTGCCGACACGCCTACTATTTTATGATTGGTTGCTTCTTGTGCTGGGTATCTACTGAAACCCTCTCCGTGGGTTGCGAACTGTCGGTTTTCATAAGACATTCTTAACTCCTTCATTCCCACATTAGTGTATGGTTTTGTGTGTTACAAATAAGAAAATTATTGATGCGTGCTGCACTTAAGTTGGTTAAGAACTTGTTTGTTTGTCACGACATAAGCCTGGAGTTCGGTGATTAGTAATATGAATCAGTCGTAACTTTGTGCAGTTGCACGGTTTGCGCATTAGTTAATGCCAGAAAAAAATAATTGGTCACTGAGCTTCGTAGAGTACAGTGCCGGTCAAACATTATCTCCCTGTGCAACACGTATACAGTTAGCCACAGTGGGCATAAACGGGTTTAAGGATTGACTATGGTGTTTTATCTTTTTCCAGAAAAAAAACGAGAGTTTTACAGTTATTTGTGTTTTATTATAAAGCCTGCAAATTCACATTATAATGTTGCCAAGTTGGTTAAACTGCAAACATAGCAGTCAATATGTTAAGGGGAATCTCCCCCTCCCCCGGTTGTATTATTTGTTTCCCTAAATTGCTTATATTAAAAAAAAAAAAGGAAATTCCGAAAGTGCCCTTGTTTTCAACTAGCTATTGACCTTACACGGCAGTGCATACTACCGACTGAACTACGAGCTGGAACTGACTGTCACAAATTATTTTTTTTTCCGAAATTTGGAAAATTCAATATTGTAAAGCAAATAAGAGAGCGTAGTTCAGTAGTTGTGTCTGTACTGCTGTATAAGGCCAATAGTTAGTTAATTACAGGAGTATTATCGAAATTTACTTTTTTAATAATATACACAACGTAGAAGACCCCAGGGAACGTTCCTCTTAAGTACGTTTCACAACACANGAATTTACTTTTTTAATAATATACACAACGTAGAAGACCCCAGGGAACGTTCCTCTTAAGTACGTTTCACAACACAAATGTCCCCTTTTGCAAAAAAATGAAATGAAAAATTAATACGTTGGTTAGGGGTTGTAAGAGAAGCGTAGAGGGGTTAAGGGCAGCAGGTCTCCCAGGGGCGGGCGAGAGGTTGCGCGGGCAGCCGCCAGGTGCGCGCGCGGCGCCGCGTGACGTCAGCGGACGGGGCCGATATAGGCGCCGCGGTGCGGCGGGCCGCGGCAACACTGTCGCAGTGTGACTGGCCGAGGGCGGCAGACGCCACACAGCAGGGCTGGACCCCTCGCCCTGGGAGACGCCTCACCCGCCTGCCACACACACACGCACCAGTCAACCCACCCTGTCTCCCACCAAACATCCTCCCGTCTCACCAACCAAACACCGCCCACTCGTGTCTGCTACCCGCGTTGCCATACTCGCGTACTCGTCGCGTGCCGCTTGCTGAACAAGCAGGCTTCGTTTCCTACTCCGGACAGACGTCTATCTGTTCGCGAGGGAAGGGAGCAGCTGTTCCCGGCTCCAGCACAAGGGGTGCACCACCAACTGATAAGGTAAGTCACTTCTTCCCTTAGGGAGCACCGCGAACAGGCCCGACTTCGCAAATATACGAGTAGAGAAACTACCTTTCCACGTTATAAGACCGCACCGAGCTAGANCGCGAACAGGCCCGACTTCGCAAATATACGAGTAGAGAAACTACCTTTCCACGTTATAAGACCGCACCGAGCTAGACAACACAACACACTCGAGCGGAGATCACTTGTTCATTAGCTGCAGCCAGCAAGCATGGCTCATTCTCCTGCCAGAGTGCTGGGTGTTTGCTACTGGCTGTGAGTCATGCACGGTGTATCGGATAAGCGGGTGGTACAATACCACACGTGAAACNACTGGGTGTTTGCTACTGGCTGTGAGTCATGCACGGTGTATCGGATAAGCGGGTGGTACAATACCACACGTGAAACTAAAATATACACGTATGGCTCGCTACCTTTGGTACTGAACTGTAACGTGAAATAACGAGGGTCGCTATCTACACGCAGGGAAGCCTGATTTTCACTAAAAACAGTTCCACACAAGTTAGAATTCAATATCTTGCATGCACACTAGCAATTTTCCTTTGTTTGTTATCCGCGTGACGTCGTGAGAAAACTTTCCTTTAATACTTGACTGGGTCAAACAGATTTAGGTTACTTGGATGTTAAACATCTTGACCCAAGTTTCGCAGCACGCCAATCAATACAATCGCGAACATGGAGCTGAGTTAAAGTGTTCTGAAATACCAGCAGAGAGTAAATCATTTCGTGGAAATTGGGCGCCCCTCTTTATTAGCTCTGGCAAGTTGACCCCAATAGTGCCATAACAGCTGTAACGACGTCGCGATGTCCGATAGTCAGAGCCACCAGTTTTAACGCGAAAAGATTTACGCTCAGTTCGGACTTCAGTACACTCAAGAAGCCTACAGATTTCCTCTGGCTGTAAGTCACGCCTCTTTGTGAAAATACATTGCCCTTACATCACTGGGCCAATTCGAATTGAGTTGCTCTGGTACTGAATGTCTGTGATTCGCGGACAGACAGATGAGTCCAGTAACTATTAAAAAAATCATCCAACCACGAAAGTGGATCTGATCTGAAGTGCTGGAGTTCAATTAGTCGGGGAATCTTTGCTCATAAAACAAGTGCCCCTACCTATTAAGCGTACCAGTGTTTTGGTCCGTTTAATGCATTCAGTCTGCCCGGTTTGAATTAGCTGCCGTCCATAGATTTCAGCTGGAAATTATAACCATTACGTACATAGGGCCAGCAGTTTGTCACGAAAAAGATTTCANGCCGTCCATAGATTTCAGCTGGAAATTATAACCATTACGTACATAGGGCCAGCAGTTTGTCACGAAAAAGATTTCAGGACTGCTTGTACTCCAAAACACTAGAGCTGAGAACCACTATTGTGACTGGATGATTCTTGCTGTCGCGAATTGCAGGTGTCTGTCCGCAAATCACGGAACAGTCGGTGTCGGAGTCACCTAATTCTGATTGTCCCAGTCAAGTAAGAAATTGTCTCCCGACAAAGACACATGGCCAATAACTAAAGGAAAACTGCACGAATGCCATAAGACATTGGAGTCTAGCCTTCACGTAAATTTTTTTTGGCGAAAAACAGTCGACCCTCCCAGTGCGGAGTTACATACCTCCCTTCCACTGGGCACTCCCTTGTCTGTGTTTTCCCACTCGGAAAATGCGAACGCACATCTGCGACATCTCAGTATAGTCACGATTCTGTNACTCCCTTGTCTGTGTTTTCCCACTCGGAAAATGCGAACGCACATCTGCGACATCTCAGTATAGTCACGATTCTGTACACAAATTCTGGGTCCCAATTTCAAATAAAAGTGTTATTTTTGGCCGCGAATTCTTCGGAACATGTGGCAGGCTAAACAGATGGCTTAAACATGGAGACGTGCAGAAAGAGAGAATGTGTGCGGATGAAATTCGTAGAAAACCGACCAGAGGTATAAACACTTTCCGTTATAAAAAATACACAACTAAACAGTTTCAAGCATACAGCAGTGCGCATGGGTCATAAAGCAGAGCCGTGCACGACTATTTCGCATATTGAATTTTCAGTGGTTCAGTTCACAATTCTCTATATACTCGAGCTAGCATAGTATGTCTATAAATGGTGACCTATGGCGTAAATATACCCAAATAGCATCACCGAGCTTGAACTTAAGCTTACGTCGCTAATACAAAACTGGGGATGGTGCGATACTAATAGCAGAATTAGAAGTAGCAACAATCTCATTAATAGCAAACGTCTTCCAACATTTAATGTCCCTTGAATCTATTTGACTAAGATAATTAACACTGGTCACAGTACTGTTGTGAGTGTAGAAGCAAACCTCCAGAATACCAGATCCGTTGTGGACAGGCATTCCTTGCAAAGCGAACCTGTACATACAACTCAGTAGAACGTAACTCTCTTCTGCTGTAGTAACTTGCTTCACAAATACACTATCATCCTTAGCAACGTCTCAATCGAAAGAACCAATATTCATTACTGGCTGCAGCGCATGTGAGGTACTACTTCCTTGTTTGACTGGCCCAGAAATTCTGTCGCTCTCACTCTGAANATTACTGGCTGCAGCGCATGTGAGGTACTACTTCCTTGTTTGACTGGCCCAGAAATTCTGTCGCTCTCACTCTGAACTTCCGTGATTCGCTTGCGAAAAACTGCGAATGTGTTGTACAGTCGTAAATAGGGGCAGTGATATTTCGCGAAATGATTTCGAGACAAGGTACAGTTCAAAGCACTGTAGTGTCACCCAACTTTTTTGATTGGCTGAAAAATGTTCTGGTACGTGTTAATGGTTTGCGCACGGATCACGACNATTGGCTGAAAAATGTTCTGGTACGTGTTAATGGTTTGCGCACGGATCACGACGGTTCAGTGTCGGAGTTACAGAAACCTGAGTGGCTTGGTCAGATTCAGAAACGACAGCAGCAGCCAATGGAGGTACGTTAACAGCTGAAGTGTATATATATAGTATTGAACTCTACCGTGAGCTTGGATTTTTACGCGAAATATCACTGGCCCTAGTCATAAAAGCATTAGGAAAGCATAGAGGTTTGGAGACTACCTTGAACCAAATATTTTTGCGAAAAATCGCAATTTCTACGAGTGTCTATTGGCTGTTGTATCAGTGCAATGCTTTTGCCCGCACAGTAAAAAAAAAAACATGCGTACTTGTAATGGTTTATTCGCGGTATATTCACACTTTTTGAATCAATCATTTGCAAAATCACCCCATGTATGACGTCCTTGGTTATTTCCTAAATACGTCACGCATCACAAGCGTTTCATACTTGTGTTAACAAAAAAGTACCGTATTTTTTAGATTAATTGAACTTTCAGTTATATTTTATTTATGAATTGCATTATTTCATTTTTAATTAATATGAACTAAAAAAGAGAGAAAATAGACGTGTTGGTAATGCCAAGTGAGAAATAGTTCTTATGCAAAATAATATTACACTTAGTGCGCACGAACGTGGTGCGTTGTCCCTTTGATGTATTTTGCTGGACTCGGATAAGCTTTCTTTGCATGAGGCGGAGGAATATCCTAGAAAAGAACATTGGCAGAGATTCAGAAAAGTTAGAAGTAGCCGTGAATGGATTATACAAACAATTCTTTGGAGAAATTGCCAAAGAATTTCTTCTATCTCAATGCTGAAGGGGCCGTGGTTGTGTAGTGATTAGACCGCTTACCTCCCACCTAGGCGAACCGGGTTCGATTCCCGGCGGGGACAATCCCGGATTTTCGCATGTGGGAATTTTTTTTGCCATTTTGCTGAGTGCACCAAATATGCAAGTCATGTTAGTAAACGTAATTTTCATTAACATACCATATTGTAAACAAGTATTGTCTTCACATAAACCATTTAAACCCCAAATTCCGTATGTGCATTGCCAGTTGAGTTTAGTTGAGAGATTTAGGCGGCTCTTAACAACGAGGTCTTGAGAGCCGATGAGGGTGAAATGAGGTGAGCATGGAGCAGCTCCGGAATGCTAGGGTGGGAGAAACGGGAGATCCCCGAGAAAACCCGCCGACCAGAGGCATCGTCCGGCACGATTCCCACTTGCGATTCATTGCCAGGTTAGCCGTGAATAGAATGACATAGATACACCGACACAGATAACCGAGGTGTCGGGACAATTTTCATATGACGTAGTGCGCAGTGCGTAGGAAACGGATCGTCCAGATAGAATAACCATCTATAGTATCGTCAACGAACTGTTTTTATTTGTTAAGACTAGCACCTGAACTACAGGTAGGGAGAGTTCGAAACACATTTAAGGGTAATCAATAATTATGTGTGTGTGTGTGTGTGTGTGTGTGTGTAGGCTATTCACGGTAAAGTGAACACTTATGAAAGTCCTCTCATTTGGAGTAATAGACAATAAGTATATTTTATTTTATCCTCAGGCGTTTACTTCCGAGTGGGTTGGATTATGTACACTGTGTTTATTACTTATATTACAATATTAATTGTAAAAAAGAAAGGGAAAAAGTACCTAGGGCCTCAGAAGTGCTGATTTTACAGTGAACAGCATATATACGTATACATGTACGTATATGTGTATAACATTCTCACTTCAGTTTACATTACTACATTACATGAAATATAGCTTATAGGCGTGCGCGCCTATGTTCCGGAAGATTTATACGAAGCGGTGTGGCAAAGATTTTAGAGTGGTCCAAGGACTGATCGTTTCTCTTTGCAAATTCCACTAACTTCATACATATGGGCCGTTACTAAGAAATGCCAAATAAACTACAAAATATGCCGAAAACAGTGACTATTGAATTACGCGGCACTGCTGCACACTTGAAATTCTTGCTCGTTATATTTGTGGCGGGAAGTATCTTCTATATCTTTCTCATAACGAATTTTCACTAGCAAGTTCCCTTCCCGCTCGTACAGTCTCTAAAACCTCAAAGGGTAAGAACAAAAACTGCAAACTTTTGTATTCTTTTAAAGAACAAACTCGTTAAATTGGTTTAAATCTGTAGTTATATGTTAACGTTCAAGTCCGAAAAGATTGTAGGACAAATCCTTAACAGAAATGAAAATGTCATCAAACAGTTTAAAAAAAAAAATCTTCTCTGAGAGATAAACGCTCACTCTCTTTCTTAGCTCGCGTGTTACCTTCGACATTTATATGAAAGTGGCGTTTCTATTTAGGAACGCGGACGGTTATCTGCGGGACTGGGTGAAATGGGGCAAAAACACGCAAGTACCAGGCTCTAGTTTTACCAGCACAAGCATTAAAATGTTTTATTGTCGGCGACTGAAGGAATTTATTTTGAAAGGGAAAAACATTCCTCTTTATCGCCAGGTCTGAACTGCCTGCTGATCAGAGTGAGTTCGCGAATCTGAAAGTGGAAACCAGGTGCCTCTAAAGCGTCTAGAAACTTACTAAATTGGATGGTAGTTAGTTTGTTTATCGAGTGTTTTCTTCACTCTGGCACAAAAGCACTCACTTATGAAGGTGGGCCTGTGTTTTTAAAGTAACAGAAGTAGAAGGTGGGGCACAGGTGAAAGGTCCCGCTCACCAAATTGTATTTTTTCATCACGCAATGTTTAACAATGGGACTTAGGACAAGTGACCCTGTGATTATATTTGGGAAAAGTCAGCATGGAAAAAACGTGCAGTCACAAATAGCCTACAAGTACTACGAGTTTCACACCCATAAGGTTGGTATTTTCCCTGATATATCAGTTGAGATCAGTCGTCTGTTCTTTGCCAAAGGGTTTAAAAATAATACATGTATCTTAGGAAAGTGGGTGTTGATAACGCTAAATTTTCGTTTCACAAAATTAACCCTCAAAATTGATTTAAAATTCCACAGACCAGACAGAGTAGCGCCATTCTGATAGTTCTGTAATATTTACATAATCATCAAACACAAGGTTAATCTTTAAAGATCTGTATACGCTTGTAATGCTGCCATCTGTTCTGTAGTAACTGCCCCAGTTAAACGCCATTTTCCTACTAAAAAGGACGATCTAGCTTTCTGTCACAGTTTTTGTTATTGTTTCAGAATAACGGAGGTGTTCATAACGCGAGTTGGAAATAATATACAGTTTTAAGTGCATCTGGTGACAGGCTAGATTTAAAAGTTTGGTACGGTTACCCCAATTGCGGATTGGGAAATACATTTTTTCTGTTCTGGAGATCATGTCCGCAATATACGCTGTAAAATACACTCTGCTGCCAGGCAAGACTTCCATTACTCGAGCGGTTACGTTATTTTAAAATTTAGTCTACGACCACTGGAAGACTACGGTTCTTCAACGTTTTTACATAAAATCGCGTGTACACAAGTTTGTTTGCGACACGCTACAGAATGATTACAATTATTGTAAAATTTTCACATTCAGAAGTAAAAAAATGTATAACAACAAACTGTCTTGTCTTTAAGCGGATAATGTGCAGCGAATATGCGCAGTCAACCTAAATAATTTCCCAATGTGTTTCGTAAACCGCACTTTAATCTTAACTGTCCGTTACAATAACAGCCGGAAGTGATATAATCCAGATGAATAGATATTAATGATGCAGTTATTAAGGGACTGACTCTAGTGTTTTATATTTTTCCGGAACGAAACGAGAGTTTTGCAATTTTTTGTTTGCTATTATAAAACATGTGAATTCACATGGTAGTGTTGCCAAATTGGTTGAACTGCAAATATGGCGTTAACTTCGTTAAGGGAAACCCTCCCCCGTCATATTGAATTTTTGGTTTTTATAGTTTGTTTATATAAAAAATAAAATAAATTCGAAAGTACCCCTATACCTAGGGGCAGTGATATTTCGCGAAAAGATTTCGAGACAAGATACAGTCCAATGCACTGTAGGGTCGTCCAGCTTCTTTGATTAGCTAAAAAAAATGTTCTGACCTGTGTTAACCGTTTGCCCACGAATCACGAAGGTTCGGTGTCGGAGTTACTTAGTCCTGAGTGGCTTGGTCAAAGACGGACACGTCACCAGTAGCCAATGGAGGCATAACAATAGCTGAGGTATGTATATAGCATTGAAGTCTACTGTGTGCTCCGATTTTCACGCGAAAAGTCACTGGCTCTACCTATACCCAACCAGTTATTGACCTTACACTTCAGTACAGATATTACGACTGAACTATGAACTCGTGATTATGTCAGAAGTTAACTCTGCTAAAATTTGGCAGAACCAATATTGCGATGTAAACACAGTGGAACAGTCGTTCGTACCGCGAACTCCAGCCCCACGCGACAAAAAAATGNGAACCAATATTGCGATGTAAACACAGTGGAACAGTCGTTCGTACCGCGAACTCCAGCCCCACGCGACAAAAAAATGGCGTCACTGGCCAGCAAAATGTCGGAACCCAGTTAGCCAATCAACGCCTGGTAACTTAGTTGCCAGGAGACAGACCAGCCAATAGGAAACCTTCCTCAGCACGCAGTAGCCAACAAGACGCAAGACCCACTTCTAGGCCCTCGTGCAGCCAATCAGAGAATGGGGTACGGCCACATCAAAGGAGCCGCCACGTCATTTCGTCTCTGCGTAATTGTTAGAGACCTGAAATATTCGCGGATTCATTTTGGGTCAAGCAAGAATTAAAAAAAAAAACAAGTTTGTTCACGTTGCTATTGCAATTGGTCCACTCGTTCTTTATTTTCTCCTGAATAACCCTGATCCAATAAGAAGCACGTAAAAAAACACAAGCCCAACCATCGCCTTCCGCTGTGACAGCAAAGCAACCGATGATTGAATTTATTTACGTTATCGTACGCAAGACTATGCGGTCTAGCTTGCAGGTCATTGAACTCGCGGTCTCTAGTATTTGTTCACCGCGTGGTTCGGCGACTGTCGGGCACCGGCTCGACGCCCCAGCAGTTCTGCTTCGCTCCTGAGTGTTCATTCTTGCCTGCGAAGGCGTGACGCGCGTTGTGTGTAGCACGTGGGAGTCGCGCTATTGGCTGGGTGGGGGCGGGGGCGGGGCTTGCTATCGATTGTCGTCGTAGNAATTTAACGGGTACTGGTATAAGTTAATATTATCATTAAACCGTATTTACCGTAAAGGCAAAACATTACAGTCAGATTTTGAAATTCACATTTATTTGAATCGAGACTGAAAGAGAGGCTATTTAACCTTGAGAAAGCTCCTTAGTTGTCAGATGGGACTTATTGCGAGCACGTGTGCATTGTTGTCAAATAAACTAGGGTGTATGCCAATGTAAAGCTTTTTTTTCCAGTACTAATATGAAAATCGTTATTTTTTGCCTATTCAAAAAATGTCGTTATTGAAACAGAAATCTGGTCTTTGAAAAGTGTAAAAGTCAGCCAGAATCGCTGTGAATAGCCCTCTGTGTTCGCGATGCCTGTTCTTCTGCGAAACNGTTGAAAAGTGTAAAAGTCAGCCAGAATCGCTGTGAATAGCCCTCTGTGTTCGCGATGCCTGTTCTTCTGCGAAACAGCGTGCTAAACTGTAGCGACAAATGCTGTATCTTTTGCGAACAGATTGCTGCAATAAACAGAACACGCGACGCTTGTTCGTATCGACGTCGCGACGCTTCGTTTTGGCCGGACGTGACCTTGGAGGGGTTTGACAGGGGCCAGTCCCGACTTCCACGATCGAGGACATGTTGCACGTGGAAGGATATTCATTGTGGGAACTGTACACGACCAGGGGTCACGGGCCGGTGTTTCGAAAGTCTTCCTGGTGAGCGATCTGATTTGCTGAAGTTTCTGAACATCTCATTTGTGAATGGTTAATGCAGAACATCAGCGAACACGCGATACGCTGTTCACTGTTTGTGAGAAGCACGCGTCAGACTAGTACAGTGCACTTCATAATATCACACGATTCAAACACTTGTGCTCGGAAATTGAGTCGGGGCTGAAAGGGGTAATAGTGTCAGTAAAGATTGCCCCTGACAATCGCATTGGCGGTACATCTGANAAATTGAGTCGGGGCTGAAAGGGGTAATAGTGTCAGTAAAGATTGCCCCTGACAATCGCATTGGCGGTACATCTGAATTTTTTAGACTTCTTGTCGGTTGATCTTCATGACATGAGCATTTAAGTCTTACGTTGTTTTTTTTTGTAGCCTCATAGTCCACTGTGATGCTTCACAGGAAAACAGAATATACAAGTATACAGAAGCGAAAGANTTTTTTTTTGTAGCCTCATAGTCCACTGTGATGCTTCACAGGAAAACAGAATATACAAGTATACAGAAGCGAAAGAGCCACA
This sequence comes from Clitarchus hookeri, assembly GCA_002778355.1. Taxonomy (NCBI): domain Eukaryota; kingdom Metazoa; phylum Arthropoda; class Insecta; order Phasmatodea; family Phasmatidae; genus Clitarchus; species Clitarchus hookeri. Next base: position 9,438 of record NQII01004774.1, on the reverse strand, counting down.
CGTACCGCGTCAGCAACATGTTGGAACGCCGTTAGCCAATCAGCGCCTGGTGTAGTCTATTCGCGGGTTTTCTACAATTTTTTAATCAAACCTTTGAGAAAACACACCATGTATAAACATACTGGGTTTATCCTAAATATATTGTGTATCAAAAGCGTTTTATACTTGTGTTAAAATACAAGTAGGCCTACTTTATTTTTGGTTAGACTGAAGATTTACATATATTTTATCTGTAAATTATAATATTTAATTTATAAATAATAACAATAGAACAGAGAGAAAATAAGTGTGTTGGTAATGCGAAGTAAGAAATAGTCCTTATGCAAAAACATGATAACACTGCGTGCGCACGTGTGGGGTGCGCTGTCCCTCTGCTGTAATTTCCTAAGCTTTGTTTACATGAGGCGGAGTAATATCCTGGAAATAGATCTTCAGCTGGACTTCAGAGAAGTTTGAAGTAACCGCGAGTGGACTGTAGTTATTGTCGTTTCGGTAAACATCTGGCAGCGGCCAGCGTCGTCAGCTCTACCCGACTCGCATAGCACGACGTTAATGAACAATATTAATTAGTTACGATAAGTAAAATGTTATAATAAAACGAGAGTTACAGGCTGTTCATAGCGAACTGAGCACTTTTGAAAGGCGTACTTGTGATATACCTACTTGCATGCACTTTGTGTAGTTTTCCACCAGATGTGAAATTAACGCTTCAGTGGCCCTGAGCACTTAATGCATGCGTCGGTCAAGTGAAACTGTGGAATTATTAGAAATGTAAATATTTCACAAGTCCGATGAATCTTTTACATTATAAGTAGGGGCAGTGATTTTTCGCGAAAAGATTTCGAGACAAGATACAGTCCAAAGCACTGTAGGGTCGTCCAGCTACTTTGATTGGCTAAAANTTTCGCGAAAAGATTTCGAGACAAGATACAGTCCAAAGCACTGTAGGGTCGTCCAGCTACTTTGATTGGCTAAAAATTGTTCTGGCGCGGGTAAACCGTTTTCGCACGAATCACGGAGGTCCAGTGTCGGAGTTACTTAGTCCTGAGTGGCTTGGTCAAAGACGGACACGGCACCAGCAGCCAATGGAGGTATAACAACAGCTCAGGTGTGTATATAGTATTTCAGTCTACTTTGTGCTCTGATTTTTGCGCGAAAAGTCACTGGTCCTAACTATATGCATTAAAAATCCAGAAAGCAAAATAGATTATTTTAGTATTGACAGATGTCGCCTAATAGATAAAATTGAACGTTGCGACATGGTACCAGTTCCCTCTGCCGTTACCAACTTTACATGGCGCGTGCAAGTCATCGTGCCCGTTTAAAGTTATGCAGATATGGACAGTGACATTTTTCAAAGGTTTGATTTGANTGGCGCGTGCAAGTCATCGTGCCCGTTTAAAGTTATGCAGATATGGACAGTGACATTTTTCAAAGGTTTGATTTGAGAAGTGTTCAGTTTACCTTGAACAGCCTGTGTGTGTCTATTATCGTGCACGTGAACTTGTAGGTTACTTGTTAGCTGCTGTCTGGATCTGCGGGAATTAGAACAACACGTTACTATGCTTCCTGGTCTACGTTCAAAGAGGTCAGGCAGTCGGGAACGCAGTACGAAGAGACGGTGTTTGGAAACCAGGAGCAGGATTTTGAACTGCCGAAGGCCTTCTCCTGCTCTTCTCATTTCCCCATTCTGCGCGCAATGTGACATCTCCGGGAAATACACTGAAGAGCCCAAAAAAACTGGTACACCTACCTAATATCGTGTAGGGCCCCCACTAGCACGCAGAAGTGCCGCTAGACGACGTGGCATGGACTCGTCTAATGTNCTACCTAATATCGTGTAGGGCCCCCACTAGCACGCAGAAGTGCCGCTAGACGACGTGGCATGGACTCGTCTAATGTATGAAGGTATGCAGGAGGAATTGAAATCTGCGCCAATTTGAGAAAGGGTTGCACGTCTGTCACGTTTAATGATTCTCGTCAGTCGTCGTTTGTCCCGTTCGTTCACGATCTTTTTCCGGCCGCAGCGATGTCAAAGATTTGATGTTTTCCCGGATTCCCGATATTCACGGCACACTCGTGAAATGGTCGTACGCGAAAATCCAAACGTTATCGCTACCTCGGAGATGCTGTGTCCAATCTCTCGTGTGTCGACTAACAACACCACGTTCAAACTCACTATTTAGAACTATTGGACGGTAACATCGTCGTCATTGGCTAGATGCTGCCGACCGCATCGCGTTATTCTTAATTGGTTCCATACCTCTGCTATTTGCATACGCACGCCTATACCAGTTTTTTTGGCTCTCCAGTGTATGTTAATTATGTTGTTATTTGATGTTTATTTTTTTATAATCAACATCATAATGAATCTGTCATAATCATTTAAGTCATTTGTTGCCGATTTATGCTAACGTAATTTCATACGGCGGTGCTGCCGTGGATAAAGAACTTGTATTTTATGAAATTGTTAAATTTAAAGATTATGTATTTTTACTGTGATTTCTTAATGTATAAAATATAGACGTGAAATTTTTTTCTATATTTGCATGAAGGAGCCAGAAGATCCGCGGAACTTGCTGTAAGAACACAGGGAACTAATATTTGTTTCCGTGAAATGTATATTTTTGTAGAGTTATAAATTNCGCGGAACTTGCTGTAAGAACACAGGGAACTAATATTTGTTTCCGTGAAATGTATATTTTTGTAGAGTTATAAATTGCCAACCTCTGAACGTAAGTTCCCCTACTTTTCACTATATTTTTGGATCGGGCACTGGTCTGAAAAGTTGCGAAATATTTTCGTCGAAAAGTGCTCCCCAACAACAGAATAGAAAAGGAAGCAATGCGACGTGACGATGCTATTGATACGGGCAAACTCAGTAGTCAATAGGCTGCGTGGTGTTCTGCAAACAGGTTTTGTGTCCACCGGATTATAGGCAAAATAAANGCAAACTCAGTAGTCAATAGGCTGCGTGGTGTTCTGCAAACAGGTTTTGTGTCCACCGGATTATAGGCAAAATAAATTCATTCAGAGTGTTACGGCGTAACGGTAATTTGCTGGGCTGTTCCAGGCCCTTAGTCTACTTTCAGAAGGAAAGAAAGGCTTACGATATCACTTTTTTGCCTGTTTGTTCCATCCCTCCCCCGCCCCCTTCATCAACCGTAAAAACTTTCGAACACTTGAACTACGCCGAGAACATACTTTCAAAATGGGGGCCGTTTAAACAAATTTAAGGGCGATATATCTCGGCATCCTTTCAACCTATTAAAACCAAACTTTGTATGTTAGCAGTGCATCATGTAAACATTGTATTTAGAAAAGGATGTTGGTGTCAGTAGAATGATTATCGTGGATTTGTGCCAAAGGGGACAGGGGTACGGAGCATCGTAGCTGTTCATGCTCTGTCATTCTAATCCCCGACGGCCATTTTGGTGGCCATCTTGGATGTCGGTGACCTTAACCTGGACACCGGTAACCTTTGAAATTAAACCCCAAAATTTTTTTTAAAAAATCCAAAAAAATTCCGAAAAAATTATTTTAAAAAATAAAAAAAAATTATTTTAAAATCTATTATTTAAAAATTTATTAATAAAATTTACATTTCCGGAGGTCGCCCAGCCTCATGCCCAGCAGACGACTGACACCCGCCACCAATTGCTATTGACTGTTTAGTCAGCAGGTCTCCACCCCCACCCCCTCACCTATACTCATTCTATCGTATGCAGCGATCTTGGTTTTTTGGTTTGTCATTTTTTATACATTGTTGGAGGACACCATATTGGATTTCACATGTTTACTTTTACATCACATAGGTGGCGNTTTGTCATTTTTTATACATTGTTGGAGGACACCATATTGGATTTCACATGTTTACTTTTACATCACATAGGTGGCGCTAGTGTATTAATAATCGATATCGCCACCAGGTGAGTTGTCTATTTAGCCACCAGGCGGCAGCCATATTTGTTTATGTTTTTGAAGTATAGGTTGCGCTGTTGGCGCCCTCCATGTTGGATTATATTTTCAACCCATTGATAGCGTTAATTTCCCGATTATGCCACCTGCTATCAGCCTGTACCGAATGGTGACATTGACCATTCCTGGAAAGTACATAAAACGTCTCAATTTTTTTTGTTTTAGTTTTTAACATAAGTATTATTATTTAATGTAATTTTTATATAAAGCAGAGTGTTTTTTTTTTTTAATAAATAAAACACAACATACAGGGCGAGTATAAAATAATACCACAACTTTGAAGGTCTATAATATCAAAACCAAANAATAAATAAAACACAACATACAGGGCGAGTATAAAATAATACCACAACTTTGAAGGTCTATAATATCAAAACCAAACAACCTACAACCTTGATTTACCAATCAAACGAAAGGTGTAACTGTGAAGTTTGTTTACCATATCTTCATAAATGTTCAATGTAACCACCACGAGCGGCCCAAACGACATCTAGGTGATAATCAAACTCGTTCCACACTCTTGTCAGCATGTCCGGTGTTAAATTGGAAATACCGCATTTCAGGGTGTGCCATACTTAATATGGACACAGCATCCAGGCCCAGTACACGCCTGGTAGTTTAAGTAAAATGGGGCAAACATGCAGTCTATTATGACAGTTTTGTGAATTTGCATCCTCCACTCGAGCTGCGACGGTACCTGATGTATACCAAACTGATGTACAATTACGAAACGGAGCAGATGCCTAACATATGAAACTGTGGACATTTGTGTCTTCGCTTCTTGGTTCGCTCATACAAGTAATTGTATAAAATGGCTATACATAATGAGGAAACCGCCAGTAATGTGAATAATTCTTACCTTGGCGGGTTGTAGATCTGAGATGCATGCGGTACACTCTCCATCGCTCGGTCTGGAGAGGGAATGGTGCATAGGCCTTGTCAATTTTCAAACCTTAATGTGATAACGAGCATCAATGAAAAAATTGCAAGCTGTACCTCGTAAAAAGTGGTAATGTATCCCATGAGNACCTTAATGTGATAACGAGCATCAATGAAAAAATTGCAAGCTGTACCTCGTAAAAAGTGGTAATGTATCCCATGAGTAGTCACTGCCCATAGGTAGGGGCAGTGATATTTCGCGAAAAGATTTCGAGACAAGATACAGTCCAAAGCACGGTAGGGTTGTCCAGCTTCTTTGATTGGCTAAAAAATGTTCTGACCCGTGTTAACTGTTTGCGCACGAATCACGAAGGTTCAGTGTCGGAGTTACTTGGTCCTGAGTGGCTTAGTCAAAGACGGACACGGCACCAGCAGCCAATGGAGGTATAACAACAGCTGAGGTGTGTATATAGTATTGAAGTCTACTGTGTGCTCCAATTTTTACGCGAAAAGTCACTGGCCCTACCTATAGGCTCTTATGAAATAGACGATATTGTAAGGCACATTGAAGATTCTCTGTTCCGACACTGAATTCGAACTGCATTGGAACCCCAATACTCTGGATAGTGTCATCAGATGCAGCGAAGATATATACCTTACTTAACCGGATACTTTTGGACCGATGCCGGGGTTCGAGCCATGCATCTACGAAGCTGACAAGACACACGGGTCTTCGCTGCTCGTAAACATCTGTGATACGAATAAACTGCAATTTAGCGAGTGGCACATACCTCAATGGCAGGCCGAGCAATACGCTGCAAAAACTTTCGCCTATGGTCACTCCAGGTTTTAAACTGGTTATAGCACAGCAAAGCATCATTTACGTTCCGGCCGTCGTGAAGAGAACGCACGAGGTGGTTGTGGGTCGTCGTGACAGTCGCCGACCAACACGCGGAGTTGGTAAACTTCCGAAACGAAGAAATCACCCTACGCCTGCATTTGGGAATATGGGAATACGATTTACGACTACCAGAATCGATAAAATAAAGTGTCGTGCAAAAACTGAAATCGGTATGCTGCAGGTCTCTGACGAAAGAAGATGGAACCAACCTGGCATCGACGAAAATAACGAGCAATGGAATTCTTCACCTGATCGATCGCATCATTTCTCAACGGTGTCGAGGTCGACTAGTCACGAGATGTGGGCATAACCTCAATGATCCAAAATATGTTGCTCATGCCGAATGAGCTGTCTGCAGCCAAGATGGCAGGCTGGATAATCGAAGTTGACTACAGTGTTCCTACATACACTGGAGGCTAGTTCGAAGTGTGCATCCTGCTCTCCGTGCAATTGGGATTTGCCGAAGACTACAAACGAATTATCTTCAATTCGAAGCAGGAAGTGGTACTTCTCCTAGTCAATATGCATATGGACATTATCTTGGGTACAGGAGAAAACCTGAAGACAGTGGAACTGAAACTACAGTCTATCAAAGTGATGCTGCCTCATGCGAAGTTGAGCACTGTTGAACGTATAAAGATGCTAGAGAATGTGGATCGAGGCAAACACACCAATGTGGCTTTTAGGTCGTGGAGTCCCGAGATATACCCTGGATTGCCAGCAAGCCAGCGCATCATCTGGATGGTGATGCCCAGCTTAGCTTCTGAGAAATAAAGGTACATCATCGTTGGGTTACAGACCAGAAGACAGCACAATGTGAGACTGAGCCATTTGCAGTTCGACACATGTCAAATAGAAAATATGAAAATATTTTTGAATAGCGAAAGCTATCTGTATGTTGACATGAACATGAACTTTGAAAATTGCCAGTATCTGCTGGCATATGAGATGTATGCTGAATTCAGAAAAAGATATTATGGATGCCTCCAGTCCACGATATTTAGCACTGATAATTTCAAGAGTTCAGCCCAGCTCTTGGTATTCNAAGATATTATGGATGCCTCCAGTCCACGATATTTAGCACTGATAATTTCAAGAGTTCAGCCCAGCTCTTGGTATTCGATGTGAGTTAACAGACGAGTGTATTACCTCCAATGTAATCGATTGCATGATCGAATTCACAACACATGAAAATATACATGCAAACACNTTGGTATTCGATGTGAGTTAACAGACGAGTGTATTACCTCCAATGTAATCGATTGCATGATCGAATTCACAACACATGAAAATATACATGCAAACACGTATGCATTCTGCCTGATAATTCACGTCCGGCTTGTGCCGTACAATTGCCGAGACGAGACCATCAACATACTGTGGTGATCACAGCTGAGAATATATTAATATAACTGCTCACACACTTTAACTGTCTCAGTCGTCTTCGAGCATCGTCAGCTTCTAGATGTACTGTAATCTGCAGGGTTTCCAAAGCCAAAGTGGCTTCGTGCTCAAGCAGATCGCAGTGAGCTACGACTATGATGGTAGAGCACGAACCCACAACTTCCGTCCTCCATACCCCTGGAAACTATTGGATGAGAAGAGCAAGAAAACAAACGCCTGGCTGAGCAAGGACTACCACGGACTGGAATGGGACGAAGGCAAGATTCCATACCATCAGATGGGAAATGTGCTGCACAACTTGCTGATGCAGTGCCCGAAGGTCCCGATTTATGTAGCTGGCTCTGAGCAGAACTTGTGTATTTGAAGGGGAGATTATCGATGTGCAGGCTGAGTATGGATGTACTTTGCTTCGCAAACTCTTTAAAATGTACGGCGAGTCGCATCTTCATGTNACCTTAATGTGATAACGAGCATCAATGAAAAAATTGCAAGCTGTACCTCGTAAAAAGTGGTAATGTATCCCATGAGGTGTCACTGCCCATAGGTAGGGGCAGTGATATTTCACGAAAAGATTTCGAGACAAGATACAGTCCAAAGCACGGTAGGGTTGTCCAGCTTCTTTGATTGGCTAAAAAATGTTCTGACCCGTGTTAACCGTTTGCGCACGAATCACGAAGGTTCAGTGTCGGAGTTACTTGGTCCTGAGTGGCTTAGTCAAAGACGGACACGGCACCAGCAGCCAATGGATGTATAACAACAGCTGAGGTGTGTGTATAGTATTGAAGTCTACTGTGTGCTCCAATTTTTACGCGAAAATTCACTGGCCCTACCTATATGCTCTTATGAAACAGACGACATTGTAAGGCACATTGAAGATTCGCTGTCCCCGACACTGAACTCGAACTGCATTGGAATCCCAATACTCTGGATAGTGTCATCAGATGCAGCGAAGATATCTACTTTACTTGACCGGATACTATCGGAACGATGCCGGGGTTCGAGTCACGCATCTACGAAGCTGACAAGACACACGAGTCTTCGCGGCTCGTAAACATCTGTGATACGAATAAACTGCAATTTAGCGAGTGGCACATACCTCAATGGCAGGCCGAGCAGTACTCTGCACAAATTTTCGCCTGTGGTCACTCCGGGTTTTAAACTGGTTATGGCACCGCAAAGTATCATTTACGTTCCGGCCGTCGTGAAGAGAACACACGAGGTGGTTGTGGGTCTTCGTGACATTCGCAGACCAACACGCGGAGTTGGTAAACTTCCGAATCGAAGAAATCGCCCTACGCCTGCATTTGGGAATATGGGAATACAATTTACGACGACCAGAATCGATAAAATAAAGTGTCGTGCAAAAAAACTGAAATCAGTATGCTGCAGGTCTCTGACGAAAGAAGATGGAACCAACCTGGCATCGACGAAAATAACGAGCAATGGAATTCTTCACCTGATCGATCGCGTCATTTCTCAACGGTGTCGAAGTGGACTAGTCACGAGATGTGGGCATAACCTCAATGATCCAAAATATGTTGCTCATGCCGAATGAGCTGTCTGCAGCCAAGATGGCAGGCTGGATAATCGAAGTTGACTACAGTGTTCCTTCATACACTGGAGGCTAGTTCGAAGTGTGCATCCTGCTCTCCGTACAATTGGGATTTTCCGGAGACTAAAAACGAATTATCTTCAATTCGAAGCAGGAAGTGGTACTTCTCCTAGTCAATATGCACATGGACATTATCTTGGGTACAGGAGGAAACCTGAAGACAGTGGAACTGAAACTACAGTCTATCAAAGTGACGCTGCCTCATGCGAAGTTGAGCACTGTTGAACGTATACAGATGGTTGAGAATGTGGATCGAGGCAAACACACCAATGTGGCTTTTAGGTCGTGGAGTCCCGAGATATACCCTGGATTGCCAGCAAGCCAGCGCATCATCTGGATGGTGATGCCCAGCTTAGCTTCTGAGAAATAAAGGTACATCATCGTTGGGTTACAGACCAGAAGACAGCACANGCTACAGACCAGAAGACAGCACAACGTGAGAGTGCGCCGTTCGCAGTTCGACACGTGTCAAATAGAAAATACGAAAATATTTTTGAACAGCGAAAGCTATCTGTGTGTTGACATGAACATGAACTTTGAAAATTGCCAGTATCTGCTGGCATATGAGATGTATGTTGAATTCAGAAATAGATATTATGGATGCCTCCAGTCCACGATATTTAGCACTGATAATTTCAAGAGTTCAGCCCAGCTATTGGTATTC
>NQII01004773.1:135605-184258 GCA_002778355.1 Clitarchus hookeri | reverse complement strand
TCACACTGCAGGGTAGTTGTGAGGGGCGGGACTGACAGCACACCTTCACACTGCAGGGTAGTTGTGAGAGGCGGGGCTGTAACACTGGCACGCACACAGGTAGCGGTAATGAGGAAGAGAGACACAGGTGCGGTACAGATGGTCGGCCGACTGCTAATACAGATTACAGGTCTCCCTGAAGACGACATTGTCTCACTGCTTGGTCTACGCATCACTGCTACGTCGCTACGTCTGCTGTCGCCAGTGCAGCGCGCTATCGTCCACATATCTACTTCCTGTCCGCGTGAGTTTCATGTCACTGACATATTTACAAACTTTCTAGCAAATCATATCAAACACCTTGTACGCCTCACATTTTACATTTTCAACCACATTGAAGAATTTTTTTCAAAATTGTGGCCTTTCTAACTTTTAGGTATTACGCTATATCTCGTGAACTAGACAAAATATTTAGACAGAATTTGTTACGTTTGCATTATCTTGTGTGTGTGTGTGTGTGTGATTTGAATGCACTGTTTAGTAGTTTCTTTGTCTGCCTTCTTGGAGAATAGTGCAACCTGAAAAATTAAATTTGTATCATATATCAGGAACTGCTAAACCAATTCGCAAAGAAAACAATTGCTAGTGCATACAGTAGACTACCAAAGTGTCAAATTTTAGAACATCAAACAGTTACTATGAAAATGGCTGCCCTGTAGATGGTTTAGGGCAACATCAATATATAAATAAGAATTCTATTTGAACTAATCGTGGTATGAGATCCTTTCCTAATAATAATTTAACTTTGCCATTTGGAGATATTTTTTTCCTTCCAACTTGAGAGAAGTGACCTGAAACAAGCAGGTACGTACAGTGACGGAGCTAGATAATCATTAAGGAGGGGCTACTGTGCATAACGTGCTTCCCAGTGAACATAAGTTGTGATGCTACGAATAAATGTCAGTAATTAGTGGGCAGGGGAGTCCACCTCTTCTCTCGCGAAGACACTTACACGCACGTTATACCTACTTCAATGTGCTAGGTGCACTCTTGCAACTCTCCTTCCGTAATTGGTGGCATTTCTTTGAGAGTCCTTCATGACAGCGCCAATCGTAATCTGGATACGGGTTACTGGTTCGACACTGAACGTCTGTGATTCGTGGGCAGACACATACATATAGTAGAATGTGCAACACTTACAAGCATCCAATTTCGAAAGTGCACTTGAACTAAAGTGTCTTGTAGTTCAAATAGCCTTTAAGTATTTTCGCGTATATACGTGTTCCTATGGATAGGCTACCTAATTACGTTTTAAAATTTCCCCTTACTGCACTAAGTGTTCTACATTATTAATAACGTAATTCGTTTCAAGAGCAATGTCTTTACCACGTGCAAAGTCAGGCTTCAAGAGGAGAAAGATCTATAAGTTGTAACGTGGATGCCAGTGAGAGGGATTTATTGCCGAGTTGCTTGCCAGTTCAGAGGAATTGCTGTCAAGGAAGGGCGTAGTTTAGTCGAGGAAAGGCGTATCTTATAGAACACAGTGGCCTCGGGGAGTGTTGGTCGGCCGTGGCGAGAAGAACAAGCAGGTGCAGGTGTAGGACCACTGCTCTGTGCAATGTGTTTGAATGGAGGATGAAAGGAAATTATTTGATCCATTATTAGTTATTCTTTGTGAAGAAAATGCTGGAAATTAGAATTATTGCGATCGAAAGTTAGTATAGTGAATATGTTGAATAAAATACTTTTAGATTTCGTTATTAATAATACTGAATGCATTCCATATCTAATAAGAGTTTTAAATGTTATTCCTCATTCATTTTGGAATTCTGTTTATCATAGAAAAGGAACAATAAACTGGGCGTTAAATAATTTAAATTCACAAAAAAGCATTTATGTTTTTATAACTATTGTGGTCCATTTGCTAAATTAAATAAACGATTAGAGGAAGGTAATAAAGGAATAAAGAAATTTGAAACAGTTTGTATGCGTGATGACATTGCTTATAGAGATCACAAATATTTACAATCAAGACAATCGGTGTTCTACTGCACTTTAATATGTAAGTTTATACGGCGTTCTGCAAGACTACTGGCGGGAAAAATTTTGTGTAGAGTAGTTGAATTAATAGTTCCGGAAATATGGAAAAATGTTTAGTTTCTCACATGGCACTATTTTACAAAAAAAAAAAAAAACTAGCAAAAGAGGAAATCTGTATGTATAATTTATGCTTATAATGAATACTGTCAGCGTACAAAATTTGTTTAAACATTTTTGAATTGTTTAGTGAATATATTATACTAATAAAATTTATTAATATTAACGCCACTGAAAAAAGGCCTGCCACACCTAAAACATGTAAGTTTTTTACTGTAGCACTACTTGCGTGTAAAATTAGGTGGAAATCGGTTGATTAGTCCTTGAGATACGGCATAAAACCTCCATTTTTTCACGTGACAGTATTCATGAATGGAGTAAAAAAAAAGTTACACATTATCACATTCGATGATTGTCATAGCTATTGCCAGTATATAAAGTTAAGTTACAATTGGTTACATAGTTTCGTAGATATAGCACGCCAAGCTAAACTATCCAGGTAGCTGCCATTCCGAAAATAAGTGTCTGGACACTTAGGACATATAAATTAAAATGTTATACCATGGTACAACTTCTTCGTCAAATTTGGTAACAACCGATTGATTGTTTCCCAAGGTATGACAAAACATTATTTTTCATGAGGGAAAAATCTTACAAAATGGCGGAGAAATGAGGCTCTGTATATACAAATTTGATGTTTGTATTAGATAGTGCCAGTATACAAAGTAAAGTTTTAATTGGTTTCGTATTTTCGTAGATATAGCATACTAAGCTAAAAAAATTTGTGACCACCATTTTGGAAGTTATTTGTCTGACCCACATAAAACATACCAATTTTTATCACCTACTGCAAATTTGCCAAATTTGCTAGAAATCGATCATTCATTTCGCGAGATTTTACATAAAAACTTCAATTTCTCATGTGTCCCTCTCTCACAAAATTGCGGGAAAATTGGTTATTTGTTGGCATATATAATGCTTGTAATAGGCACTTTCAACATACATAATTTGGCCGTAATTGGTTAAATGGTACGGTGAATATACAAAATAGGACTAGAATATTTACACTGCCGCCATTTTTAAAGGAAGTGCTTAATCAATTTAATTTGCGTATGTTTACATGACCTACTGTAGTATTACTTACGTGCCAAATTTGGCAATAGTCGGTTGAGTAGTTTTCGCGATATAAGGTAAAATATAGTTTTTTTCATGTGACGCTATCTTCCAAAATAGCAGACCATTATCAATACCATATTACATCATTTACACGATGTACTGGCATCAAAAAAAATTATTTGATATAGATCAGTTGAAGGTTCCCGAGATATAACATACCACTATACATTTTCAAAAATACCTCCATTTTGAAAGCAAGCACTTGGTTTTGGCTAAAATTATAAAAGTCGGATGTCCTTATTAAATACTACACGTGAACCGAGTTTGGTGAAATTCGGTTTATGCAAAAAAAAAAAAAAGGGGGGGGGGCACATTAACACACAGACACACAACTACACACACAGACTCTTAGACAAGAAATCGATCTCAAAGCCTTTATTCCCTTCGTAAAGTAGGCTAAAAAGACATAACTTAGCTATTAAAAATAAATTAGGCACGGATCTAAAAAAATTGCAATATTGCTTTATCTAACATTGTTAAGCTATTTAAAATTTTGTAAAAAAAATTAAAACCAAAATTTCTTAGAGATGCTTATATAATTTATGTATTTCTAAATTAAATTAATACAAATGAATGTACTGTAGTTAATTTTGACATTTAATCAAGTCCTGGACTGGAGCTCATTGGGTTTATTACTAAACAAATAATTATATTTACTATTTTAATTCATTTAGTGGATATATACCCAAATAATTAATACATTATTTAAGTAATAACAATGTTTATTATAATGATAAAATATAAAAGTTTAATTTATTTATCTATGGTCATTCTAAATCTATTATGCAAAGAATTTTTAAATATTATTTCTTTATTATTAAAAAAAAATATTTATTCGGGAAGCTATTAATCAGCTTTTAGAATAAATGTTTTTAAACTAATAGTAAAATAAAACACGAAGTGCTGATATAACTAATGAGGCTACTTTCTTCTACATAGGTGCAAATAATTTTTAATAACATTCTTAAAATCTTAAATGTTAGGTAGGCCTTGACGTCACGTTGACAGCAATATCCTTACAGATGAAACTACAAAAAAAAGCGACAATAGCGAGACAATTAAAAATACAGACGTGCCTTACCCGGGACTCGAACCCAGAAAACTTCGTCTCATAAGATAGTGCGCAATCAATTGCGCTACAGAGGTCGGATTCGGAACATCAACTTGGGATATAATCAGTCTAATGTTTTGAATGATAGGGTAAGTGTATGAGCCACTTGAAACACATAAGTTTACATGGTCTACCGTAGCACTGCGCGTGTGAGCAACTTGGTGGAAATCAGTTGATTGGTCCCCGAGATATGACAAAAACTTAATTATTTTATGTGCTTGTATCTTACAAAATGGTCAACAAAGTAGTTTATGTGTTATAGTTACTTCCAGCATACATCATTTAGTCAATATTGGCCTAACATTATGGTATACTGTATATATCAAATAAACCTAAAATATTTGTATGGCTGCCAGTTTGGAAATTAGTGCTTAATTAATTAGAATAGCATATGTTTACATGATCTACCATACGATTAAGTAATCGTATGGTAGATCATGTAAACATATGCTATTCTAATTAATTTGGCAAGAATTTGTTAAATAATGTACGAGATGTAATGTAAAATCGGAATTTTTTCATGTGGTGCTATTTTCCAAAATTATTTATGAATCACAATACTTATCTCTAACTTCACTACTTACATAATGTACTGTTAACATACAACATTTGGTTTCGGTTTGAATATTTTTCGAGGTATAATGCTACGCACTTAAATTTTGAAGTGACGGCCATTTTGAAAGTAAGTGGCTGGAGTGGTTGAAAACTATATAAGTCAGATGTCCTTACTAAGTACTGTCTGTGTACCGATTTTGGTGAATTTCGGTTCACAAGTTGAAAAGTTATTATGGGGACACACACAAGCGCACATACCCAGGCAGGAAAGTGATCTCATAAGCATTTCTCTCTTTCAGAAAGTAGGCTAACAGTATTCTATGCATAGATTTTAATAAAAATTTTAAAAACTAAAATTTGAATATTTTCAAAAAAGGTTTAAAAATTTATTACAAAAATGAAAAAAAAAAAATGAATTTAATTAAAAACATTGATAATCTAAATTGTTATATTATTCCAAAAACTAGGTCGAGTCAGTTTTATACTAAAATTATAATACCTTTGTTTAAAAATACATTCTAACTAAATATAATAAAAACATAAATTTTAAAAATTAAATAAATGATTATATTAATAACAATATATTTAATAATTTAAAAAATGAGGTTGCTTTAAAATTTGAGTAAAGTCATTATACAAAAAAATTAAATTTTAATCAGTTTAATAAAATCTGTAGATTTAAAATCTGAGTTAAGTGATTGTGTTAAAAATGAACTATTTTATGGTTTTGATAATTGACTTACAATTGTTGTGGGGTTTGTAGTGGAATGTGATACAAGAGAGGTATGAATTCTTCGTAAATAACGGCTGGATGGATTTCCGTCCAGTAAATGCCGGTGTAAATGCGAAAGGTAGGAGTATGGATTTGGCATTGGGATACATCTTCATCGTGGATAGTGATTGATATGAGAAACGCCAGCGCGAACCTCTTCATTGTGGTCTCTGAAAAAGAAAAACATTACGTGCGTATTTGTAATATATATATATATATATATAGACACACACACACACACACACGACGATTAACAGCACCCGTATCAACCCTTTTTCTCGGAAACAACACGATACCAGGGGTTCGCGACGAGAGTGTGATGACTACACCCTATATGAAGCATCGATTGGAAGTAATCCCATTCCCCCGAACATACTGGAGGTAGGGGTATTGGAGTGACCTTTCAAATTGCAAATGGGAATGTGGGTCGTATGAGGTGTCGTTGGATAGATCTTCTAGAAGGAAACAACACGATACCAGGGGTTCGCGACGAGAGTGTGATGACTACACCCTATATGAAGCATCGATTGGAAGTAATCCCATTCCCCCGAACATACTGGTGGTAGGGGGGGTATTGGAGTGACCTTTCAAATTGCAAATGGGAATATGGGTCGTATGAGGTATCGTTGGATAGATCTTCTAGAAGGAAACAACACGATACCAGGGGTTCGCGACGAGAGTGTGATGACTACACCCTATATGAAGCATCGATTGGAAGTAATCCCATTCCCCCGAACATACTGGAGGTAGGGGTATTGGAGTGACCTTTCAAATTGCAAATGGGAATATGGGTCGTATGAGGTATCGTTGGATAGATCTTCTAGAAGGAAACAACACGATACCAGGGGTTCGCGACGAGAGTGTGATGACTACACCCTATATGAAGCATCGATTGGAAGTAATCCCATTCCCCCGAACATACTGGAGGTAGGGGTATTGGAGTGACCTTTCAAATTGCAAATGGGAATATGGGTCGTATGAGGTATCGTTGGATAGATCTTCTAGAAGGAAACAACACGATACCAGGGGTTCGCGACGAGAGTGTGATGACTACACCCTATATGAAGCATCGATTGGAAGTAATCCCATTCCCCCGAACATACTGGAGGTAGGGGTATTGGAGTGACCTTTCAAATTGCAAATGGGAATATGGGTCGTATGAGGTATCGTTGGATAGATCTTCTAGAAGGAAACAACACGATACCAGGGGTTCGCGACGAGAGTGTGATGACTACACCCTATATGAAGCATCGATTGGAAGTAATCCCATTCCCCCGAACATACTGGAGGTAGGGGTATTGGAGTGACCTTTCAAATTGCAAATGGGAATATGGGTCGTATGAGGTATCGTTGGATAGATCTTCTAGAAGGAAACAACACGATACCAGGGGTTCGCGACGAGAGTGTGATGACTACACCCTATATGAAGCACCGATTGGAAGTAATCCCATTCCCCCGAACATACTGGAGGTAGGGGGGGTATTGGAGTGACCTTTCAAATTGCAAATGGGAATATGGGTCGTATGATGTATCGTTGGATAGATCTTCTAGAAGGAAACAACACGATACCAGGGGTTCGCGACGAGAGTGTGATGACTACACCCTATATGAAGCATCGATTGGAAGTAATCCCATTCCCCCGAACATACTGGAGGTAGGGGTATTGGAGTGACCTTTCAAATTGCAAATGGGAATATGGGTCGTATGAGGTATCGTTGGATAGATCTTCTAGAAGGAAACAACACGATACCAGGGGTTCGCGACGAGAGTGTGATGACTACACCCTATATGAAGCATCGATTGGAAGTAATCCCATTCCCCCGAACATACTGGAGGTAGGGGTATTGGAGTGACCTTTCAAATTGCAAATGGGAATATGGGTCGTATGAGGTATCGTTGGATAGATCTTCTAGAAGGAAACAACACGATACCAGGG
The DNA here is from genome assembly GCA_002778355.1 of Clitarchus hookeri. Lineage (NCBI taxonomy): Eukaryota > Metazoa > Arthropoda > Insecta > Phasmatodea > Phasmatidae > Clitarchus > Clitarchus hookeri. The sequence continues at coordinate 176,632 of NQII01004773.1, read as the reverse complement.
GTTCGCGACGAGAGTGTGATGACTACACCCTATATGAAGCATCGATTGGAAGTAATCCCATTCCCCCGAACATACTGGAGGTAGGGGTATTGGAGTGACCTTTCAAATTGCAAATGGGAATATGGGTCGTATGAGGTATCGTTGGATAGATCTTCTAGAAGGAAACAACACGATACCAGGGGTTCGCGACGAGAGTGTGATGACTACACCCTATATGAAGCATCGATTGGAAGTAATCCCATTCCCCCGAACATACTGGAGGTAGGGGTATTGGAGTGACCTTTCAAATTGCAAATGGGAATATGGGTCGTATGAGGTATCGTTGGATAGATCTTCTAGAAGGAAACAACACGATACCAGGGGTTCGCGACGAGAGTGTGATGACTACACCCTATATGAAGCATCGATTGGAAGTAATCCCATTCCCCCGAACATACTGGAGGTAGGGGTATTGGAGTGACCTTTCAAATTGCAAATGGGAATGTGGGTCGTATGAGGTATCGTTGGATAGATCTTCTAGAAGGAAACAACACGATACCAGGGGTTCGCGACGAGAGTGTGATGACTACACCCTATATGAAGCATCGATTGGAAGTAATCCCATTCCCCCGAACATACTGGAGGTAGGGGTATTGGAGTGACCTTTCAAATTGCAAATGGGAATGTGGGTCGTATGAGGTATCGTTGGATAGATCTTCTAGAAGGAAACAACACGATACCAGGGGTTCGCGACGAGAGTGTGATGACTACACCCTATATGAAGCATCGATTGGAAGTAATCCCATTCCCCCGAACATACTGGAGGTAGGGGTATTGGAGTGACCTTTCAAATTGCAAATGGGAATGTGGGTCGTATGAGGTATCGTTGGATAGATCTTCTAGAAGGAAACAACACGATACCAGGGGTTCGCGACGAGAGTGTGATGACTACACCCTATATGAAGCATCGATTGGAAGTAATCCCATTCCCCCGAACATACTGGAGGTAGGGGTATTGGAGTGACCTTTCAAATTGCAAATGGGAATGTGGGTCGTATGAGGTATCGTTGGATAGATCTTCTAGAAGGAAACAACACGATACCAGGGGTTCGCGACGAGAGTGTGATGACTACACCCTATATGAAGCATCGATTGGAAATAATCCCATTCCCCCGAACATACTGGAGGTAGGGGTATTGGAGGGGTATTTAATATTTTGAAAACTTTTTAAAGGCAAGTGTTGTATTGAAAACATTTAGTTATTTTCAGTCGGGGTCTGAATCATATCTGAATATCACGCCGAGGCGGGGCGTTGTACTCGGTAGAGCAGTTGCCATGCTGCGATCTGTTGAATGCCCACATTGAATGTTTTTATATTTTCTTTATAAATAATTATGTAGCAGACCACATTTTTTTTCGCAACTCGGCTCGTAAGCAAGCAAATATGTACAGGCATTTAGGTAGGCCAATATTAATTTGCGATGTCTTAGGAGGCAGACTTGTTAAATTCGGTTTGCAAGTACCATTTCTAGCTCCAGGAATGTATATTTAAGCCCTTTGTAACCATAGTGATTATCCTATATATTTGTATCATATTGATGTTTTTAAGGAAAATAGTTTATAATAGACTAGTTACAATATCGACTTAATAAGAAAAAAAATTATTACATTTTTGTGTTTAAAATTCATTGAAATATATTTCTAGAAAATCACTCAAAAGACATTTCTCTGTTCTTTCGTTCACCATATAGAACTGAGCCGATTTTAATCGACTCGAATATGACATAATACGTCAGATCTTACCATAGCTCTCCTCATACACATGCTCGCACACACTTTATTTAAAACAGACTCTCGAAATCGATTGTAAACACCACTGAAGCAAAACGGACTGTATAAGTAATTAAACGCACATTAATATGTATATATACGTTTAATTTATTTACTTGTTATATACATTATATCTTTCTTATTATTTTGTTCATTCGAAATTTTATTTCCCTGTTGTTTGCAAATCATGGATAGTATCCTACAGTCTCATATGATATAGCCCTGATCCTTCAGTTCATTGATGATTGAGGATATCTCAACAATGCGTGAGAGATCCCCGCGTTTTTGCAGCTCAATCAAATATCTGAGTCTATCAACAAGTTCATTCTGGTCTTCAGGAAATACGTAGTCAGTATCCTCAGCATCCTCCGTCTTCTTCATGTCGCTCGTCGCAGCAAATAAACGAGCGTTCTTGACGCCTTAGAACTTCTTCACACCACTTGTCGAAGGAAACTCGGTGAAATGTGTGGGAACGTCGAGAGAATCATCATCCTTCTCATCAGATACTTCATCAACACTGTCGCCATAGTCATTATCATCAATGCTGTCTTTATGGTCGTCTTCACCTCCTGTTTCATCCTCAATATCAAGTTTACTTTTAATTATAGGAGTGATATGAACATCATCAGTATTTATAGTAGACTTGCATTTATTTTAAAGTTCGTCGACTTCACCCGAAAGTCTTGCAAGTTCTCATTCCACACAAACCAACTCTACTGTACTCAATCCATCTTTAGAATTGTCTCATCGTTATCGCCTGACGAATCAGTACCCACCGATGCAGCATGGGGTTTTGGCGACATCACTTGCTGGCTCCCAGTAGACGAACCCTTGCACATCTCGACGTGTTCCTTCATTGTATCCCCTTGCATAAACTGCATGCGCCATTGTCGTAATGCTTCATTCCCTCGTCGCCTGCGAACATTTTATGTATTGTTTGTTTTAACAGGAGGTAACGAAGTCGTCACATTCTGTTTCTGAGTGGGCGAAAAAAACACTACATTTATCAGCCTTGGTGTGCTTATTTAAGTTATCACTTCGAGTGAACTGTCTGGGACATTTATAACAGCTAATAAAAGCATTAGACGGGTTCTTCAAACATTCACTCTTCTCATGTCTCCGTGCATTGCAACTTTTACTGAAGGACCTGGCACGGTAACCGCACTGTTTTCCATGCCATTTTTGGGCAGTCGTTAAAGGTATGCATATAGTTGCACAGGACATAATCGATTTAACATCGTCAGTGGCTTGCATCGTCTTCAAGCATACATGCATTTATACACTTTACTTCTGCCGACTGACTCCTGCAGACTGACTCCTGCCGACTGACTCCTGAACTCCTGCCAAGATGTTACTGATTTTCTGGTATAATAGCAACTAACCTCTGGGTCATGTATATATTCATTTATATATGCAGAAAATTAATCGAATTCGTCGAATGTTGTGTCAGGCATCAGCCATTTGTCGTATGGCACATGACCGATGCTGTTTTACAAGCTACTCTCCGATGAATTCTCGAGCTAAACGAGCAGTAGCTGGATAACTCACCATCCATACCGCTCACTCGCAAGGATGCCCATGATAGTCAATGTAGCACCATCCGATCGGGACATTTTTTGTAGTCGGTTATTAATTTTAATACAGTTTTCTTTAATAGGTTAAAAGTCAAGATTTTCTATTTCTTGTTTTAATTTTCGTTTTGACTAATACACATTGTTTATTGAGCTTAATTTTTTACTGCCTTGTCCAAACTTGTACTAATGAACCCAAAAGTATAGATACATTTTAATTCCATAGCCACTTTTTGTATTTAATTATCGCATAAAAATTTTTTTTCATTAATTTTATTATTTAATATTTTAATTAAACTCCGTTTCTAATGGCCTCGCTGTCGACGAGACATTAAACCCTAAATATCTTTAGTTAAATTTTACACGTTTTGAAAAATTACAAGATTGCTTATATTGATCAACAATTAATTTTTGGAAAAAGTAATATGAGTTTCTTTTGAATTCGGCAAAAGTTTTATATCTCTACCATTTTGTTTCAGTTTTAAAATCCATCTTGAAAATATCATTGAATGATATTTTATACTATGAATTTCAACTGGTATACATTTAGTAAGTTATAAATTTAAATTACAAGAATTGTATGATATTCCTTTAAATTCTCTGGTTATGTGATCGAGACAAATTACTTCTATTTTCATCTTTAAATTCGATATTATAAATACTGTATACATGTTCTGAATCTAAATTAATTTAGAAAAATATAGCATCATCTCATTTCATTTTTATATTTAGTTCTTGAATTTTACTATATCGTTTTCCACGATAAACAAGTGCTTCATTAATTTTTTTTATTAATGTATCGATAGTTTTATTTTTTCTTATTTTTCCTTCAATTGTGGTGAAAATAAAACTATTTGGAACATATTTATTATTATATTTTGTTGACTCTGTGATATTTTTGTTATTCTTGCAGCGTTCATTCAGTATCAAGAGTTAATTGTATATGGATGAAAGTGTTCAGCACTATTAGGCTTATATCTTCGAATATTACCTCTGATTTGCATTGTTATTTTTGTTTTTTCATGAATACAGATTTGAATGTGTTAATTTAATTCGTATTCGGAAAGAAACTTAGAATGAGACACCATAAAAATATGACAATTATCATTTCTTTTATTAATTTAACCTTTCAAAAACAAGATATATTTTTATTCCGATGATACTTTGTTGATATAATAATACATTAATATGATTTGGAAATTTTTTATTCTTATCACTGATATATAAATAGAATTTTTTTTTCTTTCAAATTTATAGATATTAATAGAAATATTTAAGAAATTTTCTTATTCCTATATATTTTCAGGAATTAATTGAATGGGATATTTCATTATTATTATTCGTATTTTTCAATATTGTAATTATTTGGTCTATCATAATGAAGAACAGAATTTAAAATACTCCATAAAGCATGTTCAAAACATATAATTTTTCTTGTTTTTTGACATTTAAATGTATCATTATTCACATTATTACCGTTGGTACAACATTTCTTATTTTCAATTAATGTTGGTAATTCTGTGTAAGTTCCTCCTCGAAGTGGATCTTTTTTATTAAACTGAACATCGAAATGTATAATGCGACCAAATCGATATATTGTAATTTTTAAATATAAAATCTTTGAATTTTCTTATTATTTAATTTTTTGCATACGTTAATATCCCATCGAAGTTAAAATTTATATATTTTTTAATTAAAGTAATGTTTAATTAGACCAATTATATTTCCATATAAATTTATTTTGTAATATTGAACTACAGCAATTCACTACATTGAAACAAATATTTTCTTTCTAGTTATTTTATAATTATTTCACCAAGTGCATTTTGAATTTCATATAAATTCTTTTTTAAATACGCTTTGCTGATTTAAAATAAATTGAAAAATCAACAACCATATCATCCATGAACCTTCCAATGTTAAATTTTCAGTATCTTTATTTTCTTCAACAGTTCCATAAATATTTGATAACTTTTAAAAAACTTTTGCTTTGTTTTGTAATACATTTTGATAACAATTAGAAACTAACCTTTATAAACCTTCTGATCTCAGAATAAATTTAAGGATTTGACCAATTATTTTAATTCCACAACTTCCATTTGTTTGAAACTTGGTGTTACAATAGCAGATTTCTCATTATCTCCTACTGGTGTATCGTAGATGCCCATCACATTTTCATTTTGCTCTATTTACACTGGATAAACGTTTTAAATCAAATTGAATTTACATAATTTTTTTTAAGATACTAAATTAAAAAGAAAATCGATTTAAAGCTAAGTTATTCAAATTTAATTTTAATTTCCGCTTTTGATATTAATTTTTTTACTTTTATATATTTACTAAGTTTGCATAAATCACAAAGTTTATCTCTTGCATAAGGTTGAGGAAAAAAATGAGTTTATCTTTTTTTTTTTTGCAATGCATACATTTTTATTTGAATATTAATTTTGTGTTTTATCATATAATTTTAATTTTTTATGTTTTTCACGATATAATTTACAAACATATTTGCCACATTCATCACAAAGCAATTTTTTTAATAATTTTTGGTTATGAATGTTTTTACTAGTTTTCCAAGTTTCTTTATAATATTGATTCATACAATTCTTACCTGTGTTAACGTGTTTACCTCTTGTTTTTTTTATGAAAGTGAAAAGAATCTATATCATTTTATTTGTCACATTTTTTAAATTTTTGGGTTATTATGTTTTTTATTTGTTAAAAGTTATTTTCAATTATGTTTTTAAATTGTTAATATTATTTTATTATGACATTTTATTATAAATAAATGACAATGGATTTAATGCTCAACAAGTTTAAAAACTTTAAGTTTAAAAATTTAAATAAGTTGGTAGTGAATTAAAAATATAAAACTTCAAATTTCCAAATTGTTGATACAATTTATACAAAAAATTGTGTGTGTTGTAGATAATAATTTTAAAATTTGATTGCTTGATAGATATACATATGTTATTGGAAGAAAATAAGATTTGAAACTATAGAACGAAAAGAATTATTATTTGACATTCAATGGAGTGATAGAAACTAAAATGGGGTAATCGTTATTAAATTGTTTGTACATTGTTTTTAATATTTAAAAATCAGCAATAATTCCATTAAATACTCTTAAGACTTCGCTTTTAAGAGCCACACAAATCTTTTCACTCAATCTTCACTCTATTAAATAATTCAAATTTTTTAAAGATCGAGCTAAATTTATTTCAAAATTTGAGAAATCGGTTGCCTGTAGCTATATATCGGCGAGAAAACATATTTTTTCGCGCACGATTTTTGTATTTCCTTTGAGATTTCATTAAGTGGAGGTACCACTTACTGGAAAATTGAGAGATATAAAAACTAATTTAATAATTATTTCTTGAGATTTTCAGCAAATCCAAATAAATTCATTAATTCTTTTATAAAAGTTCATACACCGAGGATTTCTCGGCATTTAAAATTTTGTGGGGGTTAGAAATTTTTTCAAAATATATTTTATCGACATTATCTGCATGTTTGATAGTAGCTTGATTCGTATCTTTATATTCTAAGATCTCAGCAATATAATTTCCAAAATGTCTTTGTTTATTCAATTTAAAAAAAATTTATTTATATTACCAGACCCTATGACTATTGGGTCTGAATGTCTAGGCGCTAAATGTTTAGCACTCAGAATCCCGTAAACCCACCCCCAAGAGAAACACATACATTTTTTAATTGAAAAAATTTGTTATTATATAATAGGCTAAGCTTCAACCATTTTTCGTATAATTGATATGTTTATCTACATAACTAAAATCTAAAGTATTTTAAATTAACAAATTTAAATATTAATTTTAACGATTTAAATTTAAAAAAAATAGAGTCGCGTCTTTCAACATTGCTAAATTAAAAAAAAATTATCTCTAATATTATTTGTTAGATTAATTTGTAACTATGGCTTGTAACCTTATTTTGTGACTATCCAATGTTGTACATTATGGCTTTTAAGTGTTTGAAAATTATGTTGTAAATTAATTTTTTTAATTCACCAGCAAAACATTTTAAAATTTATATTATGAACGTATTTTTTAAATTCATCACTACAGCATTTTTAATTTAAATTATTTCGAAAAAATTATTTTAAATAGTTAATTATATTTTAGATTTAAATTTTTAGATACACAATTTAATTATATGAAAAGTGAATTAAGTTAAGTGTGATATGTACTACTTGTATTCAAACAATTTTTAGTGTGATGAAACAATCTGTTTATGTAATAAGTAAATAAACAATAGCTTCAATCATTCGCCATTGCAGAAGTTAATGTATCATAAAAACATATGGTTATACGCTATTTGCCATATAATTTGCACATCAATAAAAAAACTGCTGGATTCAAGTGAAAGTTTATTAGTGTGAAGTTGCCAACAAAATAAAGAGATTATTATTATTATTATTATTATTATTATATGACTGCACCAGGGCACTGCTCTACCCGCCCGTGGCACAGGAAAAGACCGCCTACAGTACCTCCTCACTCCACCTTGCGATCTAATACATGCACTGGTGAGATCAGGCAGGGAATATAAACCCGTAAGTTGTCCTCACAAATATCGCAATTTATGATTCACATGAACACTTCAACATGGAAGAAGATGGCGTCCCATTTGTTCCCACAAATATTCGGTGGGCGATAAGTCAGGTGTACAGGTAGGCCACAGAATTGTTGAAGCATGATGTAATCACTCGTGAGAAATCAGAGCTGTGTAAGAGTGTAATACCACTGACAAATTGCTCACGGGCACTCTGCCAGTGAGGGTAGCATGTGAGTCCGCAATATATCTTCTACACTCTGCTGCACATCCAGTGGCGAACGACTGTCACCTAATGCCAACGACAGCGGTGTTTTCCAAGTACTAATGGCTTTGGGATCACATATATGCATGAGCTTGACATCTACAAATGTTCTGCTCTAATGAAACTGCAGTATGTCATTCTATGGCGGAAAAGGAATCTGCTGGCTCTGTTTGTGACATTAAATTGCCCTCCCTTCTGGTAGTCAGTTGAAGCATTTCATAACACGTACTCCATACCGATACGTATCGATTACTAGCAGCAAAATCTGCCCTTGATGTCTGAACAACACAAATTATATGCATTTTGGTATACCATTAAGCTCCACCTGTCTCGACCTTATTTAATAACCTTAAAACTTTGTCAGTTGTTTGTACAGCTGTCGTGTGGATTTCCTCTGCATGCATATCGCACGTAAATCACGCCTCGACAGTATTATGCACGTCGCAACACATGCGCTCTTGTAAGTACCTTTCACTATGTGCCACTAAAAGACAGATAATAGTGGCCTCGTACGATATGCAAATGCATTTTCGCACGAAATTTTTAAATCGTATGCATATCATTCATTGATGCGCCTGTTTACCAGCTGTCATGGCTTCAGAATAATTTTACTAGGTTGTACACATTCTTATGGCAATGAGCGTATACCACACCCCCCTAAAATTTAATGAAACATTTCTTTTGTTGAATTAGTTTTCTTAGATCACAATTGAGTACATTTAAGACTTTCATAGCTTAAATAAAATCATTTGAATGCGCGAGATTACAGAACAGTAAGAAACATTTATTGTTTTGTATTTATTACTGCAAGAAATGGCACAACAGTGACAAATTAATATTTGTAACACAATCGTAATGTATGGACGGAAGTAGCAGCGCCCACTTGTGAGTGTGGCTAGGGGCAGGCTGCCAAAGTGCACTTGTCAAGTGGAAGTAGTGTAGAATGTGAGGTGATGTGTGTTTCAGGATGCTGGACACATACCAGGCCAGGGTACAGGCAGCTGGAGGCGTGCCCGTCTACTCCAGTAAGCCTGCTGCCAATGACGAGAGGGAACCACTCCTGCTGCACGAGTATCCCAGGAGGAGTGTGGCTCCCTATGTGCCTCCTTCATACCAGGTATCTCCTCACACTCTCGCCACTTGCTCACACAACACCTCATACACACAACATTGCATGTATTCATACACTCGTGATCGTGTGTTAAGAACATCTAAAAAGTTAGTGCATTTCCACTGGCTTCACACCATGAACTCTATCATTCAAAGAAGATTTTTCTCCAATACGAACTCAAAAGTCCGTTTGTCACTGGAGAACCACATGACGTAAGAAACAGCCCATGCCACACCGTTGAAGTGGGTTAGTGTGGTAAAGAGCCAACGTGAAGTGTGTTTACCCTAGACAGCGCCACACGAACTACTGTGCACTCTCATACTGAGAACAAGATTGTCGAGCCGGTCTTGTCGCACCGGAGCAGTCCGGAGCTTCTAGAGACGACTTCTTGGAGACTCTGTGCGCTCCACAGTAAGACGCCCGAGAGGGTCCCAAGCATGCTCGACGGTGATGAGATCTGGGAACTTGGCTGTACAATCCAAACAAGTAACTTCCTTGGTTGTCATTCATGAACAGAACATGTGGATCCATAGTACTTCTGATGCACTGTTGGAGGATAACATCCCTGAGCACCTAGTCTTTTACAGTCTCATGAAGGTGTGTGTGTGAACCCAGCATGATACTGAAACTCCATAATATTTATCTTGAATTACATTAGCCAAATGGAATGTAATGCCCTTTTTCCATGTCATAGGTAATATAATGACTGCAAAGATTTAACCAGAAGAAGTTCGCAAGGAGAGCACAAATTTAATATTCCCTGGTCCTTGCTTAGTTATCTGCTCCACATTTTTTATGAAAATTTCGTTAGGCAGGTGTCAGAAGATTACATCCTGCACGCCTACAGTCATACTGTCTCAGCATACAGTGAACCTGAAGAGCTCATTCTTGTGGCCGATCTCAGGTCCTTATCAAGGTCATCTGCTATGCTCTAACTACATCGTTTGGCATTTTGGGTCAATCAACGACATTGTGTCATTGTATTTTTTGAATATCCACTGCTGAGTGACATATATATTCCCATCCAGTGAGACCAAGAATATATGCCAGTGAAGAGCAGATTTACATTCCAACCATATGGGGACCTATAATACCATGAACAGCTGCTGCTCAAGACAGATTGATATTCTCACCTTAGGGCCTCCACTACAGCATAGATATTGCATTTTCGGAATGTTATTGCTTTGGCATTCTTCTTGAAAGTAATTTTTTTGGGGCCATGAAATTCGTATAGACATGGACAGTGACCAAGACCTCAAGCATTAAAAAAACTAGAATAAATGAAAAGTTTTTTTTAAATTAAAAGAAAAGTGTTAGTGCTAAAATTCTACATCACATTATTTTCGATTTGATTCGATAGCCGACGAAAACATTTCACTAACTCTGCATCATATTGAATTCACTGGCTTCGCAGAAATAAGTAACCATTATGGTTTCAGATACTCACTCAACACTGCATCCCTAATTGCAGCTTTACACTCGATTTTTTTTAAAACTTAACAACCATACTACACTCGTGAACCATGGTACAGTGTCCGATCATACCACATTATTATAACGCCTGAAATACAGTACTTGAATCTGGCCACAAACACACAAACTTTTACAACAAACATGCCTATCACAGACATACCATGTATATCATACCATATACATACCACTCACATAACACACATTCCACTGCTATAGACATACCCCACTCATAGCGCTCACATGTCACATATAGCCTACCATACATACTACAAACATACCTCAGGTATACCATGCACAGCACATATAACATTCGTACCACACATACTACCCTCATACTACTCATAACACATCCTGCATGCGTCCATAAACATAATAATTAATTTAAAATTGTCGTAATATTGGAATGAATATGCCAATTTGGCACAAGTGGCGCCTGGCTTAATAGTTAGAAGATGCCCGGCCACCACGTTGTAATGTCACTTGGCCGCCATTTTGTATCAGACATCTTGGATTTGGGTTACCTGACCATCAAAGTATCATGTTATCACCTCAAAATCATTTAATAAATCTATGGGCTTACTCCAAAATCGTCTTTGCCCCCAACCCCCAAATGTCCAAACACAGCATTAAATTATTCCACACAAGTCCTTACATCGACGAAGTGGATTAGAGACTCTTCGATAAAAATCACCTCAAATCAGCAATTTGGAGTCGAGAATCATTAAAAAGGTCTAATGTTCGAGGCTCTTCGATGTGAGAGTCAAAATGTCCCCAAAACCGGATGGCAGACTAAAGGCTCCAAGCCAAGCCCCGCAGATCAGGAGTGAACATCGGATATGTTTGTTTACATTATGGACCCGGATCACTATGCTGGACATCCGCGACCTTGCCCCACAATGACTTTTGCATGACCTTGAAGATGAGAAATTGAAAAAAAATCCTAAATTACAGGGAAAATCGTAGTGAATCAGGAAATTTTTAATTATTGATTACTGCCACCATATTGGATTTCCATGACTTTGACCGTGGGTAACCTTGTACCGGAATATTCGATAAAAATCTTAAAATTCGTTAAACATAAAAATTGTGGGAAATCACATTATTTGTTCCAAGCACCATCTGAAATATTCTTGACCTTTATCCCAATAAAAAAATTACTAGAAAAACCGTAAAAATCGCAAAAAAATATATTTAAAAAACAATTAAAAATGTAAAATTTAATAAAAAATTTAAATGTAAAAAAATCAGAAAAAATCTAGAAATTTTAAACAATTAAATTATTCTTCAAAGACTTACATGTAGAAGGTCCAGAGACGGTGAAGCACACAACCGACACGATGACCAGCAGACGACTGACCTCCAATACAATGTTTCTCATTGGTTATTAAGTCGGCAAGCCTCCACTTCCACCACTATATCTAGTCGACCCCCTACCTTTCCAATGAATCGTGGGCTTATGTCACAACCGCAATCTACTTCCCTCCCCACACTACAGCTCGACCCACACCACTACCTCTAGAATGTGTTAGTAATTTTAATGATGACGTCACATTGCTCCCTCGTGATTGGCTGTTGGTCACATGATATCTCGACCTCTACAGATAATGCGGCCAAAGCTTCACCAAGTCACAGTTCTTTGTCTGTTGCGAAATGTGATATATCGCTCTCTCTTCCCTGATATTTCCAGCATTCAGCCTGAAAAGTTATTTTTTGTTCGGTTCTTCCATCAAATTTTGCACATCAGTTGTGCTCGTCGTTATAAATACATTTTCTTGCCAAAGTAAAAAATCTGCTAAAATTTCAAATTCATATTTGCACAAGCAAGGTATTGGAGCGTGAATATAAAGCTGAAGCGTTCATTTAATGGTGTGCCTGCGACTGGCATCCCGACTTTGGTTTTGGTGGTACCATCGCTGACTCCAGCCGGGCTGCCAATGTTGTTGACGCCATCCGCAAACAATTGCAGTTAGGCCCTCGAAGTTTGGAATTTGTGAGGCCAACTCGGATAATATACAGTCGTATCTTCCATGCTATTCTTGGCCACCGATCTTTGAATCATACATTCAATCTTACAATCTTTTCGATCACTCTGTCAATTTTTGCGAGGAATATTTCTATCAAACATTCTACTAATCTCTTAATCTTCTGGTCAATCTTTCGATCAATCTTTCAATCCTTTAAATTTATATTTCGATATACCTCTCGTCTTTCAATCAATCTTTCAATATTTTCGATTATTCTTTAAAAATTTTTCATTACTATTTTGAACAATTTCTTTATTTAACGATTGATATTTCAATATTCCACTCGACGTTTCAATTTTTTTTCAATTAATTTTGCTATTAATCCCCAAACTCGATTAATTCTTCTATTTTTTCGATCAATCTTTCAATATTTTCCTTTAATATTTCTGTCAGTCTTTTGATTTTTCTATCATTATTTCAATTTTTTTATTAATCTTTTTATGCTTTCCTTTATTCTTTCAATCTTTTCGATCGGTCTTTCGATCAATCTCCCAATCTTTCGATCACTCTCCCAATATTTCGATATATCTACCAATATTTTAATAAGTCTATCAATATTTCGATTAAAATTTTTTCATTCCATCATCAAACTATAGTCAGTCAAAGGGTTTGTCGTTTGTCCACCCAAATATAGACACACGCCATTCATTCACCAACCGTCTCGAAATGTGTACTTGGCGACTGAATTAATGTTTTGTATGCAGTCCACCGTCTGTGTGTTTATACTTAAAGTCTTCATTAATTTTTGGTGCTGGAGCGTAGTAACAGGACGGCCAGGGGGCCACTGACACCTTGCTGGTAGCCAGAGAGAGATAGAGAGAGAGAGAGAGAGAGAGAGAGAGATAGAGATAGAGAGAGAGCCAGGGAGGGCCAAAGTTTACCTTTTTAAAATCATTGTATTAAGGTTATTTACATTTGCACTAGAAATATACAAATTGTATGCATTAGTATGAAAGTATTTTCCATCCTTTTTTGAGAAAAGGAGAACTTGTATTTCACATATTTTGAGCTGACACATGTTTGCATAAAATGCCTATTTATGGACAGCATTCTTCAGTATCCAAAGCTGCACTATGACATCTAGTGATTTCATATATTTCTAAGGGGGNACAATTAATAGAATGCGTGGTCTCAGGGCAAACAGCTATGATTAGAACCATGCATACATTGCTTTCTTTGGCCAAAATAATGATGAAGTAAATAACTCAACATTTTTAGTCTTTAAATCCTCATTGACTTGTATCCTAGTTAGTGGGTGAGTGAAGAGAATTAGGCGGCTCTTAACATCGAGGTCTTAGGAGCCGATGAGGATGAAGCGATGTGAGTTTGGAGCAGTGCCTGAACGAAAGGGCTGGGGAAACGGGAGATCCTTGAAAATACCTGCCGACCAATGGCATCATCCGGCACGCGAAAATCTGGAGTGACCCGGCCGGGGATTGAACCCGGATCGCCTTGGTGGAAGGCGACCGTGGCCCCTCCCAGTTAGTGAAGTTTCATTTATCTAAGTAGTGAGGATCTCCATGGTGATATGCGCATAAAGTGGCAATGAAAAAGAGCAGTAAGTTAAATATGGTTTTAGTTGATGTTTTGGAACAACTTTAGAAAATATGCATTCTCGTGGTAACGGTTATTTTTAAAAATTATAAATATGCATTAAATAGTATATTGATTTTGTGTGCAAGTTAGTGACATTTGTAAGTTAAGTTTAACTTAAATTAGTTATTAACTAATTTAAGTAAACTAGAATCACTCAAAACTGATCATTTAAATCTGATATGATATCGTAGGAATTTTATAGAACTGGTGTCTTAATTACTTATCGTGCCCTCCTATACATATATATATACTCAGATAAATTGTGAAGGATTTTAACTACACTATTGTTTGTGAAAATTGCAACACCCATAAAGAATGGCTCGAATGAATCCAAACTCGGAGGACGTGTAGTACAATGTACCCAATAAGTTATTACGATTGCAGAGGGATAACCTACATATAGGCTCAACAGCACCCTCTCTTGTGTGACCGGGAAGGTCAGTTTACGCCAAGCACAGTCAGTGAAGAGCTGTCAAACGAATTGACATTTCGGCTCGTACAGGGCATGCTACTACGACAGTGATGCGTGTGTGGAACCAGTGGGTAGAAGAGGGTCGTATGCAGCGACGAGTGTGTACTGGACCACGCAATGTGACCACAGCATAGGATGACCGCCATCTTGTCCTCATGGCCGTAACGGACCGTACAGCCTCGTACACAGTGTCGGCTCGACACTGGAGCACTGCAACGGGTGTGGACCTGTCTACATCGACGTTTCAACGCCGTCTGCTGTGGACTTGACTGGTGGCATCTATGCCATTGCGTCGGCTTCCATTGTCCATGCCTCAGACTGCAATGGGCACGTTAACGCCGTCACTGGCATGCTGAGTGGCTAAATGTAGTGTTTTCGGAGGAGTCCCGCTTCAACCTGTCCTACAGTGTTGTCCGTCTACGTGTTAGATGCTACCATGGTGACAGCAATCTGGTAGCCTGCATTGTGGAGGGCCATGACAGACAAACACTAATTTTAATGGTGTTAGGCGCCATTGGATACAACATGCGATCTAGACTCCTATGTATTGAGGGCAATCTGAACAGTAACCGCTACATCAGGGAGGTTTTAGAGCCCGAGGTACTGCCCCTCCTTCAGCCAACTCCACATTTCATATTTCAGCAGGACAATGCTCGGCCACATGTGGCGTGGAATGTGTAAGCCTTCTTCAATGAACGACGTTTACCACTGCTTCTCCGGCCTGCACGTTCGCCTGACATGTCGCCCATCGAACATTTCTGGGATATTGTCCGTCACGGCCCTCCAGTAACCACTGTTGATGCTTTGTGGACTCGCATACAAACCGCGTGGAGGGAGATTCCCCAGGAACATATCCAGGTTCTCTTTGATTCCATGCCACGACGTGTAGGGGCTTTGATTGCAGCACGTGAGGGCTCCACACCATACTGCATTCTCAAGGACGGAGATCATGTTCAGTTCTGTAATCCTAATCAATTGCGTATTGTCACGTACCTAATCTGTGGTATAAAGTTCATTTCAATCACATGTATCCTTCTTGGTGCTGCATTTTTCACAAACGTTAGTGTACTTTGGTGTCTGGAGAAGCGGCTTCAAGAGTACTCCGCATTCAATCTTAAAATAGTTGAAATGTTTGAATTTGATAGTTTATAATTATTTGTAGCACTTTTATAGTCACTTCTTTGAGCATTTTTCCTCCCGTAATAAGTAAATAAGTAAAAAGCTGTGAAAGACTGCTGCTTATACAATATTTTATGTGAAATAAATGTATACCAGTAAAACAATAACCTTTAAACTTACTATATTTGTATAGTGTTGTGGTTGTAGAGCTTATAGTTTATTCACTGCAGTTATTTTTAGATAGGTTTGTTTAAATTTTGTTTTAATTCTTTTGTTTTGACACTTTGATGTTGCCGAATGTGGTTCGTCGAACTACACTTGCAGTGAGTTTTATTTTCAATAACTTAATTTAGAATGAGAGCATTCCTTATATATTTTATAGTGACAATATTTTTTAGTGAAATATATGTATATATAAGTCAAATTTTGTAGGCTATGTATGTTGTCTGTATAATTCTACACCATTCGACATATCTGGACCAAATTTCTTCGCATCCATTGCAGAACACTGTGCAGGCCAGTGTGGGACCCGGCCCCCTAATGTGTCTAACACACTTAGGAGTCGTATATTATCATTTCCTTTTTATACGCAGGCAAAGTGGGTAGTTTAGCTAGTAAGGTATACCTAACGAAAGTTATGTGAGTATTGGTATAATCATAATTAGGTCTTAACGCCTGTGTACAGTCTTCACTTTCCGCTAATTTTCTGAGTCTAATTTCCCAAAATTTATCTACTATTCTGAAATGAGTACTAGCTCATATAAAGACTTTTGATTCAGAATTTACTAAGGTTCCGTAATACATTTTTTCATTTTATTTTCCACAATAAAACAGAACATTTAACCTTATATAGATATATAAAAAATATTTATACTAAATGAGCTGAACAGTATAGTGAGTGAATAGGTTTGGGCGGTTTTTAACAGTGGGGTCTTCAGAGCCTATGAGATTGAAGCGAGGCGAATATGGAACAACGCTGAAATGCGTGGGCAGGAGAAACGGGAGATCCCCAAGAAAATTCACCGATCAGGGGTATCGTCTGGCACGATTCTCACTTGCGAAAATCCAGTGTCGACCCCACCGGGAATCGAGCCAGGTTCGCGTTGGTGCGAGGCGAGCGCTGTAGTCGCTATACCTGCCGTGACCACTGCTAAATAGTATATTAATACTGAATGCATTACATTATCTTCACAATACTTTCTTAGCCAGTCAGTTTGCAGTATGATGACTTAACATGTAACGAGTCTTATCAATCAGTTCATATTCCACCAAATGAAGCAGGAAGGCTTCATAATTTTCAGTATAAGTGGTTTAGTGTCTACCCACAGCTTAACCACAGGCCTCTACAAAATGCTGTCTTTCATTTCATGCTTGTTAAAGGTTTGATAAGAAACTGCAACACAATCCTTAGTATAGGTCTATACTTAATATACGATGCTTTAACTACAATCCATTCACGGTAGCTTCAAACTTTTCAGAAACCCTGGCAAGGTCCAACTTTCAGGCTACTATCCGCCTCGCGCAAACAAAGTTTAACTGCGTCTAGAAAATCACACTAAAGTCACAACGTACCGCATTCATGCGCACTCTGTTTTCTAATATTTTGCATGACATCTAATTTTTACCAGGCAATACCAACACCCATATTTTCTCTGCGTATTTATTCATATTAATGACAAATGAAATATTTTAATTTATAAATAAAATATAAATAAACGTTCAATTTAACTGAATGTAAGTAACTTTTATTTTAAAATAAGTGTAAAACTCTTGTGATACAAGACATATTCAGGAAATAAGCAAACAAGTGATGCATGGAGTGATTTGTTCAGAGGTTTGATCAAAAAGAGCGGAGAAACTATGAAAAGGCTACAGTTAGGAGAAAGCAGATGAAAAATTTCTTAGCATGAAAAGTGTTCGTTGCATGAATCGTAAAAAGAGAAACTGCATTTACTTCAAGTGCTAGTTGAAAACCAGCTAAACAAACACTCGATGAGCAACATAAAAAAAATTGTATAGGACAACGATCAGTCTTTGCGATTTATAATTATTTGGCAAGGTGAGGCCTAGCCTTTTGGTTCTCACGGCAGTTCAGGAAGTTTCAATCATTTGTTACGCTTCCTGATTTATATCTCATTAGTTCATTTCTTCTTTTGAAAATGAAAATAAAACTATTTAGTGAAATTAGTTATGAAATCTGCAAGGAACAGATATTCACCTGCATATGAACTGTAAACTGTCAAATTCTTGAAGCCGAACAAGAGTTTCTCGACGATACGTCTGTCATTACAGGAGAGAGAGAGTTTGGTGTAATTGAAGATATTTTTTGTCATTTTCAGTTTGTCCATTCAGAATCTCGTTTGGCAGTGTTAGGATGAAGGGAGCTACATGTCTGGCACTATCGAAGGAGTAAGTACAGGCCAGAATCACATAAATACATCCAAATGCACAATATTACTATTCCACCGATAACTTATAGAATCCTACTCTTTAAGGTTTTGTAAAATCTTCATTGAGACAGCGCATGCAGTGGGTGAAAAAATAGAAAACATCGTTTAAAGTTTTCTAAAATAATTAAGTTTACTGATATAGAAGTAAATTTGGAATGAAAAAGGTTGTACCAGCCGCTGTGCCCTACACACTTCGATTGTCAGAGTTGTTCAGCTCGTTGTCAGAGTTGTTGATCTCATCAGCTCGTAGTACAGTTGTTGCTCTCATCTGCTTGTAGTAGAGTTGTTGATCTCATCAGCTCGTAGTCAGAGTTGTTGCTCTCATCAGCTCGTAGTCATAGTTGTTGATCTCATCAGTTCGTAGTAGAGTTGTTGATCTCAACTGCTCGTAGTAGAGTTGTTGATCTCATCTGCTCGTAGCAGGGTTGTTGATCTCATCTGCTCATAATCATTTATGGTTTGCTTCCCGTGGTTAGTCACAGAATGCAATGTGGATGCTGCAGGTAAAGCACATTTATTACAGATTGATGTGATAAAATGCTTGCAGTTATCTTCTAAGACTGAAATTATATTGCAAAACAAATCAATGATGGTAGTAGGTGCTATTAAGATTAATTTTTATAATACAAGCAAATTTTTATTAACTACTGAAGACTTATGTAGTAGTATTTATCTTTCAGGATTACTGTATTCCGCGTAACTGCATAATTTTGCTTGCACAGAAACACCCCAAGGCTGAAAATATGCAGTTTGAGCCTGATATTTCCTTGTTACTCCTGAAGTCATTAATGCCTTGTTAGCTGCTGATGTAGTTATTATCAATTTTGAGTTTATTGTAGACCAATTATTACTTTTACAAAAAGTAACATTACTTATATTTTTAGATTGAGCAGATATACTCACGTTTAAGTTCCTCATACGGAAACTACAGTAGTATTTATCAAAAAATGTAACATTACTCGTGTTTCTACATTGATATTTGTGCCAGTTCAACATATGTAATATGTATTTTCAAAATATCTTCATATCGTCATAAATAGTATAATGCTCTAAGAACATTTCCATAGTGGTTTCATCAATGATGAACACAAACTAAAGAAGACAATATGTCAGTATTAAATATTTTGACATTAAGAAAGCAGGACTTCTGGTGGTGGACTTTGCTGCCAATCCTCCTTTTTTTTTTTTTTTTTCACTCTTTGAGCTCAAGACGATGATGCGCTCCTGATTCTACATGCTGAAAAATACCAATAGGAAAGTTAGACCAAACCAAATAAGCACACTAGCTAGCCCAATCAAATTTCTACACCAAACTCTCAGACCAACCAACCAGATCGGCTAACCAACCAAATGTCAAAAAATACCTCCAAAACATACCCCAAAAACATGTCTAAAAAATGTACCTCAAAAACATACCTAAAAACACAATTAAAAAATCATTTCTCAAAATTATTACTAAAAAAACATGCCTAATAATTATGCCTCAAATATCAGACCTCAAATATCATACCTCAAATTGAAACCTCACAAGCCACGGAGGCCGACGAGACAGACCAATTGACAAGACCGACAAACTGACAATACCAACCACCGAAACCAATCGACCATACCAAACAACTAACAAGATCACCGAAACCGAATGACCGTACCGTCCGATCAGACCAACAAGCCGAACAAACTGTCGCACCACCTGACTATAGTAGCTGGTAAACCGAACGACCATATGGACCAATCACACCAACCATATCGGCCATACACAACATACCAACCATTCTGGCCATTCCGTCCATACCAATCGACAAACACAAGTAGGCCATATCAACCATTAAAATCAAAACACTGAAAAGACAAATGAGCGAGACCAACCAACAAGGCCAAATGGACCAACTGACCAAATCATTTATCTATACTAACCCATCAAACAGATTTGCAAGACGAACGAGCAAGACCATCCAATTGACCGACCATAAAAATCATACCAATCGTACCGACTGCCCATACCAAAGACGATATCGAACAATCTGGAAACGCGATGTATGACATGAATCTCTTCGCGAATCTCTGCGCGAAACATCTTTCCCATCACCATCATGTAGCGAATGGAGTCACGATTGTCGAAACACGATGCGAGTATGTCGTGGGCCACATCGCGAAACAAGACTCAAGTTACGAAAAATGCCTCAAAGCAAATTGGGGGCCATTTTGCGAACTAGTGCCCGAGCCACAATAAATGCCTTAAAGCATTTAGCGAAGCACATACCGAACCACATTTAAAGTCCTGTCGCGAGTCATACATTTGAGATGTCTCCATAGCGATGGTCCTGTCCTACATCATGTGACCGAGGCTATTTGGCGAGCTATTGCCCAACGAAGTTCAGAACCAGACGACATGATGCTACAGAACACGCCATCAACACTGCAAGCTCGCGAGAATGCCCACGACCGACAATGTTGCGTCGTCTGATTGGGCTCGAACTGACGGTACACTCACCGATATCACCGACACCCAGCAGGTATGTCTCCTGTTTGTAAAGTACTTTGTGAAACTTGTCGCGAACCGTCCATCCGGTTGACGAAACATTCTGGTACTGCTTTAGTAAGGAGTCCAGCTTATGCTCACAGATGACATTTTAACATACAACTTCCATGAAAACAAATATCGGAGCTCTCTGAGAAAACACATGTACACTGAGCGAACAGGGGTCACAATAATGGGAAACCGTGCAAATATGTTCACATACAAGATTATATATGTAAAAAAAAGCAATATCACATAGGAGTACACATAATGTTTTATAGAATATATTTAAAACAATCTTGTATTTTCATATATTTGCCTACAAGCATAATGAAATGTTATATTACCTGTGGTTATGTATACATGGATGAATCTGCTTCACAGCTGAGTCTGATGTAATCTCTGGTATAAGATCCATCAGGGGCTCTAGGGCTTGGAGCAAGATATTAAATGTTAACTAGTTGATGTGATGGTATGATATTTTTCAATATGGTAAGGAAAGGTTGAAGTGAAGAAAACTTCTGTGCCTAGTGAACAATTTCGAGGAAATGGAAGATGATATTAATTTAGATTATGTAAGGGTAGAATACTAATGCATGGTAGTCACAGTGATGAGGATATTATCAACTGTATAATCCATTCTGCATGTTGAAAAGGGTTAGTGTGGAGGGTGAAGATGAACAAAGAAGAAGGGGAGAGAGGTATAGATAAGGAGAAAATGGGAACACCCTAGAAATTGCAAGCATACTTCATAAATTACTCCAAAAAATTCGACCAGTTTAAACATTTTAAGCTAATGTATTATGAAAAAGTAAAAATGTTCTTTGTTATTAATAGATGTTGACAGTTGGTAGATGTGGTGAGGGAGACTGGTGTGCAGGAAATCTCGACAGTGGCGGTGGTGGGCAGTGCACCGGTGGAGGGGCTGAACGAGTGGCGACCCACTGTGAGCAGGGAGAAGCGTGGCGAGGTGCGTGTCAGCTGGCTGGGGGTGATGCTGGCATTTCTGTCGGGCACATGCTTCACGCTGAGCTCGGCTGCCATCAGGGCACTGCGCGACATGGAGCCTCTCGAACTGCTGCTGATACGCGCCACGGTGCAGGTGACGTGCATGCTGCCTACTGCCGTGAGGAGCACAGGCGGTGTGCTGGGGCCCAGCGGTCGGCGGCTCCTGCTGCAGCTACAGGTATGCCACATGGTGGCTCTCATTGGCATGTGCTGCCTGCTGTAGTATTCATACTGGTGGAAGTAACTCTGACTCTCGTTGCACTGTGTGCGGGCTTCATGTCGGGGGACCAGGCTGTAATGGCTGTAAGGTGTATGCCTCTTACCCAGGTCCACTCGGTAGTGGAAACCCCTGCCCGGGGCTCCTCGGGGTGCTTCGCAGCTGTCACCACACCTGGTGAGAGTGTCCTTGATTACACGAATGCCTCTCCCTCTCCAGCGTGAAAAGTCTGCACCAGTTGTGGGGTGAGATTCCATCTGACCAAGGATTGTGTTGGCGACATTGCTATCCCTAGTATGATAGTTTGACTGCATGCATACTTGCAGAAAGGCCAAGACAATAGACCATGACAATAGCTTCTGCTAGCTTAAGATAACCCACACCTCCTCGCAGTACCACTGGATGGCCGATGTGGTTATGGTCAGCAAACATGTGAAACTTACAGGCATTCCCTATGCCTGTTTTACCAAAAGAGCTATCTGCCTCCCAGGCTGAACTTGAATCACAGGAAATCGTGATGGTGTCGACCTGGTGGTTGGTTGGTCGACGCCTTTACGGTCAGACTGTTTTGGCCCAGGCAGTAGTTTCAGTGTGAACAAATTCAACTGTATGGAAATGGTCAAGACGGAGGCTGGTGCTTTAGTCTATTCTGTCGGTGAACCCACAAGTGGCATGGAAAGAAAGAAGGAATACGCGCTGACCTTGGTCCTCATTAGAGGTTCCCTTAGTTGGCACCCCGATGGGACTTGTCTCCTGGCATCACCGACGTCACCAAATGCCTACGATGTCAGGTGTGGCTGGACTTGTGCTGGCAGTGTGTTGAATATTACACCCGGCGATGATGCCACATTCGTCATAAAGACGAGTGTGGAAAGTAGTCGCAGGGAAGCAGAACTGCTGGCCTATCAAAGTTTGATGTTCCCGAACAGTGCAAGTCATATTACTGATCAGTGAATCAAATTGATAATCAAGCGAGTCTAGAAAATATATAATGTATATAAAATACCCTGCTGAAATCCTTTACATTGAGCTGAAAATTATGGTCAGCAGAGTGGATCTTAGTTCATTTATTATGATGTGTATTGCAGCACATGAACATGTGTCCATCGCTTTAGTTGGCCGAACATAACCCTGGTAAGGGTACCATTTTATAGCCAGCTGCGAGCGAATGAAAACATTCACAGTGACCTTTGCAGTGGATCCAGTATCAGTGGAATTTACTGGTTATTCATGTATCAGGAACTGACGATAAACCCACTTCATGCATGAAATATTTTTCTCTTTGGAACTATCATCCGATACCTTATCAATGGTAACAGAAAACATACTGGTATTTTTTTATACCAAAACATATTTCGCGAAGACAGGATTTTTTTCTGTTCCATCAACGATTTCACATATCACATCATGCAACATACATTTTCCATCGATCAACTGACTTTCCATGTCTTCATATTCATATGATCTCCTGTCAATAAATAATTTAAGTATCTTTTAAAATAAGTGTCTTGCTAAAAATAAAAGGTCTTCATACTTAAAATTCCAATGCACCTTTTCTTTTTTGAGAGTGCTGTAAATGGAGGCAAGCAGATACACTCGTTGCCATACTAGTATACACTATATACACTTCCTGTAAAAATTCTTTGGTAACCATGAAAGCTAGTAAATAGACACATCGATGGACGATAAGGAAACGGTTGAAGATTTTTTGCTATAGCGCATGTAAATGTGTCGCATGAGAGCGATGCCACTACTCTATGTGGTGTATACAGAATTCCCCAGGAGGAAAGGTCAGTATTTTGGAAAGTGAACATATATGTCATTGTAAGAAAAAAGGATCATATACATAATTACGTGTCCTATCCCCAATAGTTTCAGCTGTAGAGCTACTTTAACATAGGCTACACTTGTTCTGAAATCGGTACACAGTACTTCTCAACCTTCCTATCGCACTGCATGGTTTGAATGTCAGTTGTTGGTTTCATGATGCAACATTTATAAACAATAATGTTGTCTGTTATGTTTGCTCATACATTATTTCGCATGCAAGAGTATGTAGACAAGCTGTATATTTATGAGTTGTGCGATGGTAATGCGCCTGATGCTATTGAATAATACCAGGGGCACTTCGCTACACGCTGAGTTTCAGACCGAGGAGTGTTATTCATAGAGTATAGAGCATTATGTGAATCTGGAAAGCTTGCCAGTGCTTATTTAGCACCATAATGAGGACAACCACAAAATATGCAGTATGACTGGCATGTTCTAGACATAGTTAAGGTAGTGCTACTAGTGCACATAGACTTCCTACACACCTGTGTTCACGAGCAAGTGTATGGCGAACACTACATTTAGAACCCACATTGTACAATGGAAACAAATTTCCAAGTTCCTTTCTCCATCAGTGGGAAAGGCGCTATGAATAATGGCATGTCGGTTGATCGTGTACTTTTATAACATCGAATGTGTGGAAAGTTATTTGAAATTCTTGTGACGTACATTATAGGAACAACTAGGGGATATTTCTTTGGCCCCGCAGGTGGCTAATGTACGTTCAACGTGACAGAACCCTGTCTTCATTCTACTAGACTTGTGAAGCAGCATCTCGACCATTTCCCTAATCGGTGGATGGGAATAGGTTTTCTCATTAAATGACCACCACAGTCTCCAGATATGGCCCCTTTAGACGGTTGTTTATAAGGGTGGATGAAGAGAGAAGTGTACAAAGGAAAGGTGGCTGCATGAAATGAATTGCTAGCTGGTATTATGGACGCTGTTCATAATGAAGATAAACTAAGACAGGCAACAATAAATGTTTTAATAAATAAAAAAAAAAGCATTACAGCGAATGGAAAAATTTTTGAAATTTTTTGTAGACTGTTGTGTATTCGTCTCTGAAAAAGGCAATTATTAAAGTAGCTCTTTACTGAACACCATTTGGGATAGGACATATACGTATATGATATTTTTCCTTACAATGTTCTTTTACATCACCTTCCAGAATATTGATCTTTCCTCCTGGGACACACTGCATAAACAATTTTCAGAAAAGTACACGCGATGTGACAGCCACTGTAGTTGCCAGGGGTGATTACGAGCGACTGGCATGCTGAGATGTATGAGACAGCAAATAAAAGCAACTAATGGAGTCTTAAAAATGCCAGACAAGAAGGCTGCGAGGCAGACCGAGTTGTTCGCCATGTGGGTTGTTCGCACTTAGCAGCCGTGTTGCTGTGGAAGCACGTGAAGGCACCCTTACACCGAAGACAGGTTATTGGCAATCTGGCATATCACCAGGAGTGATGACTGTTTGGAACTCAGGCAAGTGGCTTCCTTGTTCGCCATGTGGGTTGTTCGCACTTAGCAGCCGTGTTGCTGTGGAAGCACGTGAAGGCACCCTTACACCGAAGACAGGTTATTGGCAATCTGGCATATCACCAGGAGTGATGACTGTTTGGAACTCAGGCAAGTGGCTTCCTTGTTCGCCATGTGGGTTGTTCGCACTTAGCAGCCGTGTTGCTGTGGAAGCACGTGAAGGCACCCTTACACCGAAGACAGGTTATTGGCAATCTGGCATATCACCAGGAGTGATGACTGTTTGGAACTCAGGCAAGTGGCTTCCTTGTTCGCCATGTGGGTTGTTCGCACTTAGCAGCCGTGTTGCTGTGGAAGCACGTGAAGGCACCCTTACACCGAAGACAGGTTATTGGCAATCTGGCATATCACCAGGAGTGATGACTGTTTGGAACTCAGGCAAGTGGCTTCCTTGTTCGCCATGTGGGTTGTTCGCACTTAGCAGCCGTGTTGCTGTGGAAGCACGTGAAGGCACCCTTACACCGAAGACAGGTTATTGGCAATCTGGCATATCACCAGGAGTGATGACTGTTTGGAACTCAGGCAAGTGGCTTCCTTGTTCGCCATGTGGGTTGTTCGCACTTAGCAGCCGTGTTGCTGTGGAAGCACGTGAAGGCACCCTTACACCGAAGACAGGTTATTGGCAATCTGGCATATCACCAGGAGTGATGACTGTTTGGAACTCAGGCAAGTGGCTTCCTTGTTCGCCATGTGGGTTGTTCGCACTTAGCAGCCGTGTTGCTGTGGAAGCACGTGAAGGCACCCTTACACCGAAGACAGGTTATTGGCAATCTGGCATATCACCAGGAGTGATGACTGTTTGGAACTCAGGCAAGTGGCTTCCTTGTTCGCCATGTGGGTTGTTCGCACTTAGCAGCCGTGTTGCTGTGGAAGCACGTGAAGGCACCCTTACACCGAAGACAGATTATTGGCTATCTGGCATATCACCAGGAGTGATGACTGTTTGGAACTCAGGCAAGTGGCTTCCTTGTTCGCCATGTGGGTTGTTTGCACTTAGCAGCCATGTTGCTGTGGAAGTACGTGAAGGCACCCTTACACCGAAGACAGGTTATTGGCTATCTGGCATATCACCAGGAGTGATGACTGTTTGGAACTCAGGCAAGTGGCTTCCTTGTTCGCCATGTGGGTTGTTCGCACTTAGCAGCCATGTTGCTGTGGAAGCACGTGAAGGCACCCTTACACCGAAGACAGGTTATTGGCAATCTGGCATATCACCAGGAGTGATGACTGTTTGGAACTCAGGCAAGTGGCTTCCTTGTTCACCATTCAGCTTCACTAATGTAACATATCTCTACCAAAAGCATTTTCAGATTATGAGAACAAACAAATATGCAAACGCAATGAAACATACGTGTCTTGCCATTAACACTCAGCATTGTCGCCTTCACTCACAGTGGCGCCAGAAGGTAGCGTGGGATGCTATAGGCTGGCGAAGTATTGTTTTTATTGAAGAATCAGACTTATTTCTGGAAACAGATGGCCATGTTGCCAGAGTGTGGAGGACTTAATGTGAGTGCTACAATCCTTGCCAACTACTGTATCGACTGACAGCTGCCATGGGATGTGGTAGTCGCCGGACGCTGGCAGTTGTAGGACGGTCGTTGAGTGCACTGAAGTACGGCAAAGGCATTGTGTGCCATAATGTACTACTTTTCCTGGTTGAGTGTTCAGGAGCAAGTAACAATCAAAATAACTCCTGTACAGCTCTGGTTTCACAGGGATGTTGCCCCAATCATGAGGTCTGAATGAGTAAAACGATTATGTCAATTCGGGAATACGACATTGAAGACATGGAGCCTGGAGAGGGCCAATGACCTCGGGTGGTATTTATATTGCCGCCATTTTGAAAATCAGTGTTTGACCTCACTTAAATCATGTAAGTTTACATGGCCGTCTAGCACCACTAATGTGCTAGAGTTGGTGGCATTAGTTGATTGGTTTCGGAAATATGGCGAAATATTCAATTTTTTCATCTGCCATTATTTCACGAAAAAGCCAGCAAAAGAAATTTCTGTACGCTTAATTGATGCTTCTAATTAATAGTGTTAGCATACAAAATTTGTTTGAATTTGGTTGAATTGATTAATAAATATAACACACTAATCTAATTATTTATATCAACGCCATTTAAAAAGACCTGCCAACCTAAAACATGGTTTATCTGCCCTACTGTATCACTACTTGTGTGTAAAATTTTGTAGTAATCGGATTATTATTCCTAGAGATATGGCATAAAACCTCTATATATGTGTAATGATCTTAGTAACTGGAGCATAACAAAGTTACGTATTAGCACATGCGACGATTGTCATAGATACTACTAGCATGCAAAGTTAAGTTATAATCGGTTACATAGTTTCGTAGATATAGTATATAAAGATAAAATGTTTATTTAGCCGCCAATCTTAAAATAAGTAACTGGCCAACTTAAAACATAAATTTATAAGGCCTACCATAGTACAACTTCTTTGCCAAATTGAGTAAGATTCGGTCTATTGTTTCCCGAGATATGACAAAAACTTTATTTTTCCATGTGGTGCTATCTTATAAAATGGCAGGGAAATGAGGCTCTGTATAGACCCATTTGATAGTTGTAATAGATTCTGCCAGAATTCAAATTTAAGTTGAAATTCGTTTCGTATTTTCATAGATATTGCATACGAAACTAAAATTTTTGTTGTCTTCATTTTGAAAATTAATTTCTAACGTACTCGAAATATGAAACTTTACATGGAGTACCACAGTACTACTTGTCTGCGAAATTTGGTAGAAACTTGTTTGCTTCTTCCGGAGATATGACATAAAATTGAATTTTCTCATGTGATGGTATTATGCAAAATGGAGGACAGAAAAGAAAAAGAACTACTGTGTTTGTGCGTGTTTCTTTGTTGTGTTGGTTTTATTAGTGTAAGTAGATAACTAGCATGTGTCGCCTTCCATGTGTTGTCTGTTAGTCGTATATAGTTTTTTTTCGTTTACATAGATAGTATATTAGTTCTCCACATTTAGCTTGCTGTCCTGTTTTATTTGACTTGAGTCTTTCATAGAATTTTCTGACTTTGTGCATTTATTTTCTCGACTACAGCGTACCTGGTTTGCGTTCTGTTGTGTCTGGTAAAACTGCTGTGTTTGAGTGCGTTTCTTTGTTGTGTTGTCCCATTTTGTTCCTTCTCATCTTGTGAGTGTTGTCCTAACTTTTTCAAGCATGCTTATAGCCTGTGTTGTTTTCTATGTGTTATCTGTTGGTCGTGTATATATATATACATATATTTTTCGTAATTAGTTGCTGTTCTGTGTTTTGACTCTATTCCCTCTTAGAATTTTCCAGTGTTGAATACATATATTTATTTTCTCGTCTATAGGTTACTTGTCTTATTTAAGTATTTTTTTCGCGTTCAGTCCTGTTTTTCCATGACAGCATCTGCATCGCAATGGCGAATGTCCAAAAATCTCCATCTAGTCATTCACCCCCATTGCACTATTCATTCAAAGATCACGACAAAAAAGATTTTTCGTAGACACATTCGACAGTTGTCAAATATATTTATGTAAGTCTAATATATACTGCCAGCATACAAAAATAAGATGAAATTGATTACATGGTTTTTACTATATAGCATACTAAACTAAAATGGCTACATGGACACTGTTTCGAAAATCAGTCTGACCTACTTAAAAAATACCGTTTACATCACCTGTCGCAGTAATAATAATAATGATAATAATAATAAAATGTCTTTATTTTTGTGGCAAAGTTAAGGTACTATCACCTTCTCTTACACGTAACCACTTTACATAATAAAACATAACACTTATTTATTTGAAAAAAAAAAATGAAACAAAACTTAATGTCTACTATGAAATTATAAAGTAGCTTATATAAAATATATACAAGCAACATATTTTAAATTAAAATAAGCTGATTAGTGAACTTACACGATTTATCTTTTGATGCTAACATTTTATTCAGCCCATCGATATTTCTCGCGATACACGCTATTGACTTCACTGAAGTGTCCATTAAAAACACGCAAACACTTTATTTTGTACGTATAGGCCCTATGACACTTGGCAAAGATGTATTATTGCTAGTTCAAAAACTTAAAAATTGAAATTTTTAAACGCATATGCTCATATACATTATCCTGTATTTACACAACTACAACTTTTGCAGAGTAGCAATTATTTACATTTTCCCTTACCCAGATGAAAATTCCCTGACATTTCCCTGATTTTTTCCCATCACATGAAATTCCCTGACTTTTCCCTGTTTTCCCTGTGGGTGGATATCCTGTATATTCATATGCATACACATACACGCCTACACAAAACCACATACACATATGACATATATTCACATACCTATAATTGTACTATTTATATAAATAAACTACAAGATAACATCGATTAGCAAAAATTCTAAAACTGCAATTTAGTTTAAGGATTTCTGAAGGAAAGAAAATCACAGTAAATAAAAAGAAAACCACAGCAAATAACTATTTAAACACGGAAAAAATACAAAATAATTCATTAATATAAGACATTTTATGTTTGCTACGTCTAAAATTATGTCAGTTACCTAAAAATATACATAAAATATAATAGAAATACAACGTTTACTCGTACACACACATTCACACACCTACATACATTAACAGTATTTTTAATTAATTAAACAATAACATCAGCATCAGCAACATCACTACAGTCGCATGAAGCAGAAAGAAAATAAGTTACAGATATTATAAACGAGGAACCTCTACAATAAATATTGTTGATATCAAATCCATATTTCACGTTCATTTAAATATTTATATCGTGACCAAGCTGTCCCGTCATCATTTTTTGAATTTAATGATTGAAATTGTATCTCTTTTGCTACCCGAGGTAAGCAATGCCAGAGTTTAGTTGCGGTGACGATGAAAGACAAAGCAAAAAATGAGTTATATTTTGGTACTAGAAGCTTTTGTTGATCGAAAGAACGAGTGTTTGAAGCATTGGGCGGTAAGAAATGAGACAAAAGGTATTGAGGACACCCTGTTAAAAATAATTTCGTTAACAAGCAGATCTTGTGCGATGAACGTCGATTTTTAAAATCAAGCCATGAGAGAGAGAGTATGTCTGTATTTGGTGATATGGTCTTTATTTTTAAGATTAAAAATAATACGTACACAGTTGTTTTGTATTCCCTGAAATCTCTGAGCTAGATATTCATGCAGGTCACTGAAGACTATAGCATCATAATAAAGGCGTGACATTATTAATGATTCTGTTAAAGTTTTCATCAATTTCGCGGGTAAAATTTTTTAAAGCGTTCTTAATGAATTTAAAGTGACGTTTGTCTACAGATGTAAGTGACATGTTATCTCCACGTTAAAGTTTAACTTAATTTTACACCTAGGTTTTTTTACGGACTTTGATAGAGGAATCTGCTTGCAATCAAGTATGATATAAGGAGTACTAGTGACGGTTGGTGATATGAATAGTTTCTTGGATCCAATTATAATGCTCTGGGATTTCTTAGGGTTTAATATTAGCCCGTGCTTTATTGACCATTCTAAAATGTCTGAAAATTCATGATTAATTGTGTCAATTGATAACGTAAAATTACTGGGATGAGCTGGCAGGTGGATTCGGAAGTTGTCTGCATAAATATAGTATTTTTAATGTTTTATTAGCTGAGGGAGGTCATTAATAAAAATGGAAAATAGTAGGGGTCCCAGGACAGAGCCCTGGGGAAGTCCAGTTTTAACTGTGCGCCAAGCGGATTGTTGTTCTCCGCAGACAACTGTCTGATAACGGCCACACAAGTAACTTTCAATCCATTATAACTATGTTTCAGATAAATTAAAACGTGATTTTAGCTTTGCATGAAATAGCTCATGGTCAACGGAATCTAATGCTTTGATAAAATATAATAGTGCCATAATTGTTAGCAAACAGTTTTCCATGTTATGTTTTATGTCATCAGTGACCAAAGAAGAGCCGTACATGTGCTAAAACCCTTTCCGAAACCAGACTGATGGTCGACCATCAGGTTATTTGCAATAATGTTCCTTGTATCTGTTGGTGTGCAATCTATTGAAGGGCTTTGGAAATTGTGGGAAAAGTGCTTATGGCACATTGGGGATTATTTTTCTTCAGGATAGGTATTACTGAAGCAGATTTCCTCTGAGTTGGAAAGCTGCCGGTGACCAGCGAACAATTAAATATTCTAGTTATTGCTTCTAAGATAAACGGCAAGGCTAGGTTTATCATGTCAATTGAAATTCTGTCATTACCCTCGCCCTTGGGTTTTTTCGTCTAATAGCTTTCAGAACATCAACAGGCGTGACGACATTAAAGTAAAAACGTTCTCATACACGGCGGATGTGGGCTTTAATAAAAGACAATGTTTAGTTTTTTTTTGTTTCAGGATTAAAACGGGTACATGGAGTTATGAAATTAGCATTAAGTTCGTCAGCACTTTGATTGATTTTTTGGTTATAGTTTTGAGTGCCTTTAAACTTGACATCCGTATTTTTAACACTGCTCCATAAACGCCGCGGACACTTCTCTACTAAATTTGGCAGGTACCGTTCAATTATTTCCTGAGATTTAACATCAACTTTATTTAGTAATGTAGTGCTATCTTACAAAATGGTGAATAAAGTGTTTTGAGTTTGACATTTTTTATTGTTGTAATATATATATATATACAACCGGGCTCGTCTTTTTAAGAAAAATACGAATGTGATGTCACAATGATTATGCAATCCAATGACAGGACTATCATATTAGATTTAATAGGTATGCCCGCCAAACTACAACCCAGTCCCGTCACCCCACCTTACAAACACCCGTCGCCCACACCCCAACCACCATCCAATGTCACCACCCTACCTTATTTTCAACACCCCCTCACCGCCCACCAACCAACACGTTTTTTTTAATTTGATGAATGTATAAAAAATACAGGGATTTATAACATAATCCCGAGCATCGCAAATTATATTGAAAGGAAAATGTATAGAAATAATCAATACACATGCCCCCACCATACCAAAGACCCATCACCCCCTTCCCCCTCATCACCCAAGACAATGACCCCCCNCTCTAATCACACGACCACGAAACCCAACCCCCTTCCCCCCTCAATCACCTAACTGCCTCGACCAACATGGACCACCCCATCCCCTTGTCATACACCTCATCCCATCTTCTCGAGAGTCCTTGAACGCGTATCGGCATGCACGCGAGGCATGTCAAAACTAGCGTGAAACTATTAGACATCTAAGACTTGATGTGTCCATAATTAATTAAATTTATTACAATTTTAGTTTATAACATATGAAAAATATGCAAATCTTAAAAAATACAGTTTTAAGAACAGAGCATGTGTATTTAATGCTAAATGGATTTCTAAATCTAAACTATGTAAAATTTGCATTTCCCATTAAATTTCGTAACATTAAAAAAAAAGAAATATTTCTCATGGAGGAAGGTGGATTTGAACTTTTGACCGCGAAGTGCATGTTTTAACCATTTTTTTTTAAGTTGACTTATTGACATATTGACCGATACATTTGCCGTTGGACAGAGCGTGCATGACGTTTAACGGTATGTGTTTGTGACGTTTGAAAAGTTCAAGCTAGACCGACCTGATGACAAGTTCACAGTTGACATGCGCGTGACTTGTTAACGCGGAGGATCCGTGGCGCGAACTCCCGACTCTCCGACTACAAGTCGGCCACACTGTCTCTGAGCTACGAAGGCAGATTGCCATTAGGCTACAGCTGCTCACCCCAGGTGGGTTGTTTTTAAATGTCTTCCAAACGAACTGGCTGTATTCCTTCGTATGAAAATTAAATACTTAATGTATAAAACATGTATTTGTATTATTTTTTATATTTTTTTTACTAATGCATATATAGCTGATGATAGCATCTATTTCTAAGTAATTTTGATAAAAAATTATATAATTATATTAAAATTTTTTTATATTTAGCATTTTAAAAACTTTTAAATGTTAGCGATATATCATAGAACTGTTTCTTTTTTCAGTCGGGTTTGTTTATTAAATATGATTACGTGCATATGTCCAGATTGAATTTTTATATTCCACTTAAATAATTATGCAGCAAACCTTATTTCCACGGGGCGGGTGTTATACGATTGATGATTATTTCTTGCCTTATAGGGGCTATAAAAGCATAAAGCATAACTCGGAGTTAGGAGAGCACAACAGTAAAAGATGGAGCTTTATTGAACCACTATTATTATAAACATTGCTTAGGGGAGCTTTAAAATGATTAACAGAATGTTAGCAAGTTAATTATAACAATATATAATACCACGCAACTTTCTGATTATAACCTGATTGGCCAGTCCCCACCTTGTCCACGCTGCTGTGAGCTGATCCAGGCGCCACGCTGGTTAGCGACGGCCAGACACACCCATCTCCAGACGTTCCCTTGGTCCGCTGCCACCGTTCTAGGATACACTGTCCTATATCGGGCGTATTGTGTAAGTTTACGGCCCCGTTTACTGGCCGGTGGAGGGAATTATGCTTTGTCTTTCGCAAGGTATTTCGGCAATCACGGCTCGTGTCTTGGATTAATGTTTGAAGGTGTGATTAGGCAGGCCGTCCAGAAAAGGCCTGATTACAGTTCATAACTCGGGTCATAAGCATGTTAGCTATGAGATCTCAGCTTCTATGAATATTTACAAACACAGGTCAATACTATAATTTACCAACTCTTAGGGCTAGGCTCGTTAAATTCAGTTTACAATTATCATTTCTAGAACCAGTAATGTATGTAAGCATGTGTAATCCCTGCAACCATTTATAGACACAGTGATAAGTTAAATTAAAAATAATATCATCGTAATTTTTTTTACGAAATTAGTTTATAACAGGTTGGTTACGATATAGAATTAAAAAAAGTTATTTATTAAAATTTATTTATTATAATTATAATTATTAAATTTATTATAATACTACACATACACTCAACAAAAATTATTCATGTTCGTCCGTGCTCATCTCATGACCTTATACATCAGCTAGAGTCCACACAAATTCACACGGGAGACTGACTCCACCAAAGAATGACTCCATCCAAGAGTATCACCACCCAAGACTTCACATAGCAATGTACTGCGGACCTTGTCTCTTGTTACGAAAGCACAACACATGGCATTTTTGTTCAATTACTGCAGACTGCCTTTGCAAAGTTTCCCAGTAAACAAAGGCATCCGTCGTGATCGTTAAATTTTCCTCATCCATGCAGATATAATTTCTAGCCTGCACAGTGCCTATAAAGTTTTTTAAAAAATGTATTATAAAATGTACAAGAAGAGACCAGCCAAACACGAATGACAGATACAGATGTGTCTGAGTTTAGTGTAAGAGGATGACGGAGGACAGAAAGTCATGCACATGCTCAGTGCGTCAACCTGATCCATCTTCTATTCAGGAAGAAAACTGAAAATCTCGGTGCGTAAAAATAAAATTACGCAAGAAATGTACCTGAAAAAAAAAAACTGCACAGCTAAATACAGAGACATACAGAGACAAATCGTTATGTCTACCACAATTCACATCACGAGTTCCATGAGTTATTTTAGGCATCCCAAGCAACGCTTTCACATTGCACTCGTCTACATGCCAGCCCAATAACACGAGAATTGTGCCCTATTCACTCTGTATTCAAGCCTTTTCATGCACCGTTATTTTTCATATTCCAATGCCATTGGTATAATTCTTGCACCTACAATCCACACAGTACTCTAATATAACACGAATAACTGTATGGACAAAAACACTGACGTAAGACACGAATCATACATTTCCATAAAGCAGGTACACACTTCATTTCAGAAAAATATCGTGCATGCCTGAAAACAATATACTCCCATTAAAATCGATTGTGGCAGCAGCCTGGAAGAGAATACGAGACATCTCAATAAAGAATGCATGTTAGTAAGTTGTGGAAATCGATGGGTCTTCTGCATTTTGTTTCCGAACAAAGCTACAACAAGGCAAGTTTCGTACTCAGAATTTAATGCGTTAATAATATTTCGTTCCTACCATTAATTTATCGACAAAACAATATTTTTTTTTCTTCAGACATCAATCGGACTATGGATATTTGTACATCTCTATCAATAAAAAAATATCACCGAAGCAGGTATCCAAATTAAACTCGCATATTCCTACCTTAATATTACATGCGCGAGCAAAAAAGAAATAATAGCTGCCTGTACATCCCAATCGTGTTTTGTTTTCCCCCTCCAGATAGAAACCACAGAGCCTACAACACTGGCGGGTGTACAGTAAAGCGGCGTGGGAACAGACTGTCGTTAAGGAGCTAGGA
Organism: Clitarchus hookeri; assembly: GCA_002778355.1. Lineage (NCBI taxonomy): Eukaryota > Metazoa > Arthropoda > Insecta > Phasmatodea > Phasmatidae > Clitarchus > Clitarchus hookeri. The sequence continues at coordinate 140,694 of NQII01004773.1, read as the reverse complement.
GCTCCAAGGATTCATCAAACCTTCTCCGAACATTCGTTCGCTGTTTTCATCATTTCATGAATTTCCGTTGCACTTTCACCAAGCTTGGAAAATAATTTAAACGCACTCACTGCTTTGCCAGAGCAATACCCACACCAAATGGAAAACACCCGTACTCGTCAAGTATTCATTCAATACTAATGAAACGTGCACACATTGCATATGATACTTCGGAGAAATGTTTCCACCAGCAGCGAATAGGGAGCGACAATGTCTTTCCAGCAAAAATAAATATTCTAGGAATATTTTATACGAACTGTGTGTAACAGAAATAGCAACATTAACTTTTTAAATCTCCCATGGAATGAAGCAGGATTCCGACCCTCTCGAAACTGCATAAATAAGGTCTTTGCTGTAGCTACTTCCACAGAAACAAGAATTGAGAAGATATTTAAGGTTGGGGCTATGTTTGTTAACATTGAAGCAGTACAAGGCACAGTCTGGATAAAAGGTGTAGTATATTACATTCTGAACAAGATGCTCTCTGGCAGGAGATTGAGGTAATGACGAGAAACAGTTGCATGACGAAGATACTGAACACTGCCTTCCGGAAGGAATCTGGACAGACACCACTAATGTGAACGGCACTACTAATGCGTACGGCACCACTGATGTGTACGGCACTACTAATGCGTAAGGCACCACTAATGTGTAAGCACTACTAATGTGTAAGGCACCATTTATGTGTAAGGCACTACTAATGCGTATGGCACCACTAATGTGTACGGCACTACTAATGCGTAAGGCATCACTAATGTGTACGGCACTACTAATGCATAAGTCACCACTAATGTGTAAGGTGCTACTAATGTGTAAGGCACCACTAATGTGTACGGCACTACTAATGCGTAAGGCACCACTAATGTGTAAGGCACTAAAAATGTGTACGGCACCACTGATGTGTACGGCACTAATAATGCGTAAGGCACCACTAATGTGTAAGGTACTACTAATGCGTAAGGCACCACTAATGTGTACGGCACTACTAATGCGTAAGGCACCACTAATGTGTACGGCACTACTAATGCGTAAGGCACCACTAATGTGTACAGCACTACTAATGCGTAAGGCACCACTAATGTGTACAGCACTACTAATGCGTAAGGCACCACTAATGTGTACGGCACTACTAATGCGTAAGGCACCACTAATGTGTACGGCACTACTAATGCGTAAGGCACCACTAATGTGTAAGGTACTACTAATGCATAAGGAACCACTAATGTGTACGGCAATACTAATGCGTAAGGCACCACTAATGTGTAAGGCACTACTAATATGTACGGCACCACTAATGTGTATGGCACTACTAATGCGTATGGCACCACTAATGTGTACAGCACTACTAATGCGTAAGGCACCACTAATGTGTACAGCACTACTAATGCGTAAGGCACCACTAATGTGTACGGCACTACTAATGCGTAAGGCACCACTAATGTGTACGGCACTACTAATGCGTAAGGCACCACTAATGTGTACGGCACTACTAATGCGTAAGGCACCACTAATGTGTACGGCACTACTAATGCATAAGGCAACACTAATGTGTACGGCACTACTAATGCGTAATTCACCACTAATGTGTAAGGCACTACTAATGCGTAAGGCACCACTAATGTGTAAGCACTACTAATGTGTAAGGCACCATTTATGTGTAAGGCACTACTAATGCATATGGAACCACTAATTTGTACGGCACTACTAATGCGTAAGGCATCACTAATGTGTACGGCACTACTAATGCATAAGGCACCACTAATGTGTAAGGTACTACTAATGTGTAAGGCACCACTAATGTGTACGGCACTACTAATGCGTAAGGCACCACTAATGTGTACGGCACTACTAATGCATAAGGCAACACTAATGTGAACGGCACTACTAATGCGTAATTCACCACTAATGTGTAAGGCACTACTAATGCGTAAGGCACCACTAATGTGTAAGGCACTACTAATGCGTAAGGCACCACTAATGTGTACGGCACTACTAATGCGTAAGGCACCACTAATGTGTAAGCACTACTAATGTGTAAGGCACCATTTATGTGTAAGGCACTACTAATGCATATGGCACCACTAATTTGTACGGCACTACTAATGCGTAAGGCACCACGAATGTGTACGGCACTACTAATGCGTAAGGCACCACTAATATGTAAGGTACTACTAATGCGTAAGGCACCACTAATGTGTATGGCACTACTAATGCATAAGGCACCACAAATGTGTAAGCACTACTAATGTGTAAGGCACCACTGTTGTGTACGGCACTACTAATGCGTACGGCACCACTGATGTGTACGGCAATACTAATGCGTAATGCACCACTAATGTGTAAGGCACTACTTATGCGTACAGCACAACTAATTTGTATGGCACTACTAATGCATATGGCACCACTAATTTGTACGGCACTACTAATGCGTATGGCACCACTAATGTGTACGGCACTACTAATGCGTAAGGCACCACTAATGTGTATGGCACTACTAATGCGTAAGGCACCACTAATGTGCAAGGCACTACTAATGCGTAAGAAACCACTAATGCGTAATGCACCACTAATGTGTAAGGCACTACTTATGCGTACAGCACAACTAATTTGTATGGCACTACTAATGCATATGGCACCACTAATTTGTACGGCACTACTAATGCGTAAGGCACCACTAATGTGTACGGCACTACTAATGCGTAAGGCACCACTAATGTGTATGGCACTACTAATGCGTAAGGCACCACTAATGTGCAAGGCACTACTAATGCGTAAGAAACTACTAATGCGTAATGCACCACTAATGTGTAAGGCACTACTTATGCGTACAGCACAACTAATTTGTATGGCACTACTAATGCATATGGCACCACTAATTTGTACGGCACTACTAATGCGTAAGGCACCACTAATGTGTACGGCACTACTAATGCGTAAGGCACCACTAATGTGTATGGCACTACTAATGCGTAAGGCACCACTAATGTGTACGGCACTACTAATGCGCAATCTCTTCAATGTTCCCCGTACTCTTTTACGATCACCTGCCACTGTCACTTTACACACACGTACAGACGTAACTGAGAATACCTTGACTGACCACGTGGGTATCTTGAGCAGGCACTTAAAGAACTGGGGACTTATCGCAAGCCTGACAAAGATACTACTGTTTTTCTACTATAATAAAATGTTGCACATTTAGTGGCGGCTTGCGAGTCTGAAATTATGTTAAAAGACATGGGCAAAGTGCGGGAATAGAACTGGGAGATTATTGTATTGTGGTAGATACAGATGGACAACGTCCATAACAGATTCACCTCTCAGCTAATTATCATATTCTATTTACTCATAAGATTCAAATTACCTTTACAAATTTTTTTATTCATTTAAACTGGAACAAGCTCTATATCTTGTGACACAGGTCAATAGAGTTGTGGTACATTCCCAACTAGCGTGTTGACTTTTTGCAGTAATGTTAAAACTTTGTTTATGTCGAGAGGCGACCAGCTAACAGGAACGCATTAAGCCGTACGAACTAATGCTTAACACACATCTTACATTCAAGTGCTTACATATCATTTATAGTGATTGTTAACTAATAGTTCGTCACAATTAGTCCCTGTTTAACGGACAGATTACGGTGTCGTTAACTGGACATCAAGCAGAGCGTTAATTAGATCACATTTCCACATAATGAACAGTTTTAGCAGCTAAAGTTAAGTTCTTCGATTTTGTAGAAACGCCTACATTTCATGTAATATTTAAAAAAAACGGTACAGCGTAGAAAAAAACGAATAGGATGAAAGTTGTTGGCATCTCAATTATGGACGGTAAATGCCTCTACGAAATTTTCTGTATCTCAGACCATTTAGAATATATCCCGCAAATAACAATTTCGCCCCTAGTTTTACTAAGTCCAGCTGTCTAAAAACTTGTACATTTTATAGTCTACAGTTCATGTTATAAACTGGCGAAATTAAGACATATAGGAGAATAACATAATAGGATAAATAATTTATAAAGTTTGAAATTTGACATGTATTCTTGAAGGCTATCTGTAAAGCATTTCAAAAGTCCTCAAGCCTCCTAGTTGCGCATCGTCGGCCATATTGGAAAATGGCTGCCAATGGGTACCTGAGCACGTTTTTATCAAATAGCGGCAAATAATCTAAATGCAAAATTTCTCAATGACTAAATTTTAAGAGAAAAAAATTTCCTACAGAAATAAATATATGTATTTTTGTCAATATTGTAATGGTTGTGTAGATATTCACGATTTATCTCAGAGTCAACACTACGAGCTCACACAAAGCGTGCGCACCCATGTTTATTCATCGCAAAATACATATTTGTAGAGTTGCTATTTTATTCTTATGAGTAACACATTATAATATACGAGTGTAGGCATAGAAACTCATCTTTCTTCAAGGTGTAACATTATTTTTTGCACAGAATTAATACGTTAAAGTAAATGTCATTTCATTGCAATGGACGTTATTCTGTTGTCTAATAGAGCTTCACGAATAAACATGATACGCGCGCGAACAGAGGACACGATCATCACTACGCTGCCTTTATGTTGTTGAGATGTTGTCGCGTGGCGGTTTAGGGATTATAGCACGATATTGGCTCACATCCATCACCCCCTCACACCAACCCCGCCTAGCGCACTTCGCTGGCGCCTACGAGACGGCACGTGGGACCACAGGCAGGTGGAAAATTCCGTTACACGTGGAGCTGAAGCGTAGGCCTTCCCCCTTCACCCCCTTCACCCTGGACACCTCGACCACCGCGAGATCTGTGGAGTGCAGGGCTTTTTCGAGTTATCAGCAAATTATCACGTGTAGTTCGCCTGAACGCAGAAAATACGCACCACGGAAGAAATACTGACGAGCTGTATTGGTGCCGAGGTATTACCCCCGCCCCTCCCCTCCTTCCCACCCCTACAAGGCGCCACGTGCCGACAATTAAGCGAGAACACGTGTGGTGGAAGGCTTTGTTCGGAGCTCTTCCACCTCACCCCCTCACACCTCCTTCCCTCCCCTAAAAT
>NQII01004773.1:114969-135352 GCA_002778355.1 Clitarchus hookeri | reverse complement strand
CACAGTACCGCACCTCTCAAGTGTTGATGTTGTGTATTTGTGAATATATACGAGACAATATATTCGTACTTCAAAATACAACAGTAATAGTCTACCTCATTACAATACCCACAACCTCCACGCACTTTATAGTCGGTGCCTGGGGGACATTAACTCTGACCATATAAGCCGCCATGTCTTCAACAGTGTACTAAAACGAGATGAGTTAATTTTGCGCCCAACTGTGGGGCCTACCTCAAGTTAAAGTAGCTCCCGGACGTAGGGCGCAACGCTATTCAATTAACACAAAACAAGATGAGTTAATGTCAAGTCGTGTTACACTGACCATCTGGCAGGAAATGCCGCACTGACCTCCCGACTACGGTACGGCTCGCCGGTAAGGGTCGATATTATGGTTCTGCATGGTGAAGTCAGTCAGTGAACACTCATGTGCATATGTTCGATCTCAACGGTAGATAAACATAAATATTTCCTTCTTTAATTTTCACCTCATGGGGTTCCTCATGAAATGGGGTCCGGTGTGGGCCTACTCCAGATTCCATGCATATAGCTGAGATAAAGTTCAATAAATACGTATGTGATTATATTTTATATGTATTGAATAACAGTCTAACTACTGCGTCCAAGGAATTTTCTACAAATATCTATGCTGAACACTTATTTGCGGATAGCATGTTTCACGAACTAAGCTTTATTTTCATCATTAAATCATTAATATCTGCTTAACCATTAACATTTCGACAGAAATGTTTATAATTCTTTTGTAGTTAATATTTTCCTCTTCAGTTTTGGCCCTATATTATTCCTTGTTTAGATTAGCCGTTTGGCCGCTACTTGTTAAAAACCTTTTCAACTACACATTTCGGCTGCCATTTTCCAAAATGGCGGACGATGCGCAACTCGGAGGCTCAAGGACTTCTGATATGTCTTCCAGATAGCCTTCATGAGTATATGTATCAAAATTCAAATCTTTATAAATTCCTTCCCCTATTTTACTTCTCTATACACCAGCAAGTATTTCTGGTCATCGCCCTTCCACCACTAAAAGGCGTAACAGTTAGGGGCTGCCAGAGCAGACCTATCCACGAGAAGAAACGTGTCGTTTTCAAGCATCGTTCCCGTCAACAACTATGTGACAATGTTTTCGCTATCATTCCTGCACTACAGCGATGCAGCGGCTAGTGCGTCAGTGGTGTGTATTCTAGTGGCGCTCAATCCCCGAGTGGAAGTCTGCGCTGTGAGCCAGTGTTCTGCCTTGACATTCTACCAGGAGTTCAGTTGGGTGAAATAATGAGTTACACAGGAAAATCACCAATAAAGTAAATATATTTTAATAACTTGATGTGAAACAGTGGGTCAAACGCGTTCATTACGAGCCACAACAGGCTCAAACTCATGGTAATGTATAACTAAATGGGACTCCCCTACTTCTCAAGCCTAACCCAAAGTAACTTGGTGTGCTTCTGGACAAAAACCTGTTGATCAACAAACATCTTACTAATATCTCTGCTGTGAAGTACTACCAGCGTTACCTACTTCAGAATTACTTAGGAACCAAGCTTGTTAAAATGTGGGGGGAAAATGAATAAGATTAGAAGCTGCGAAACAGTAGGTATAAATTAATTATTGTATGGACATATTTGTAAATAATAATATACTTATGGTTAATTAAAATGTAGTGCGAATTTGAATTGCTGTGAAAGTATCTCGGACATTTGAACAAAAATCACAAATAAAAATATTACTGTCACACCCATTGTGCATGTTTACACATTAAACCCAAGTTCTCCTCATTTACAATCGTAAACGTTTCGGAACAAAAGATACACGCAGCATCCTCTATTCCAGAAGCTTCTTCACTAAAAACTTGTTCTAAATGTGAGCTTCTTGAGGACAAACTGAGGACTTCGAAGCAAGACATTTCCGAATCGTTGTATCGCTTTCTCTTGCTAAATGATGTGTGATTGGCATGTAGTTTATTTTGTACTTTACCCTTTTATCATCGCAGGCGTATTTGAGTTTGGCTTTGGCCTAGCTCTTTGCATGTCCTTCAGTCTTCTAGTTTGGACAGATGCTTTCTCAGCAGACGCCTTCTTAGTATCCCTAGCCATTGAATATCTAACCCATCCCTGTATTGGGAGGTAGTCAGAACATTTGCTGAAAGTGATTTGGAGCCTATATTGACATGTTCGATTTCAAAACCAGAAATCGGAGATACATATTCTGGGGTGACGAAGGTTTTTATATGATGATAGACCGGGAATTGTGGGTCCACTTCTGTTGAAGGACCTCGTTCCGGACCTCCCTTCTATTATCTTGTGTACCTTAGGCCTCCGCCTCTTCAGATGGAGGAGGGACAGCTTCATGCAAGACTTCATCATCAGTGTGTTGATAAGGTCTACCTTTTATCAGCAGCCTTTCCTGATTCAAGTTCAGTGGAAATTAAGTCAGTATCGGAGAAAACATGCCTGTAAAGCCTCTAAAACTTCTTACAGAAATAGCTGTGGCCTGAACTCTCATAAGCCTGGCCAAACATTTCCGCAATACTACATGCATCCACATCTCCTGGACGAAGAACCTGTCTTGTTTCTTCACTGTAGCATGTATTTAAAGGGCCCACGAAGGTCCGTCTAAGTGGCTGGAGCTTATGCATTTTGTGAGGAGGCAAGCACGAAAGGGATATGAGATCCTCTCTTGCCTTCAGGGTTATGTCTAAGTTCTGGGGATGGGAGTAATGATAATCCAGGACGAGCAGAACCAGGTGCTGAGTCGAGGTTTTCGCATGCTGAATAAAATGCTCAAACTTTTTGGTGAACAGGCGACCTTGGAATCATCTTGATGAATGACACTTTGCTAGTGATTTTGTAAGTTTACCTTTCATTATTGTCGGTGTACAATTTTAATGGGGAAATATCACCGGAGGGACGAAATCCCCTCTAAAACTCACGCAGGCAATAATGAGGACGAGTCTTCCCCTCCCCACAAAATTAAGAGAACATATTTTCTTCAATCCTTTCAGCCTGTTTTGACTATATAACATTTCATCGAGATTGAAAATGCGATTAATGTTGTATAGATGGTTCAAGTATTCCTGTTCCAAGAAATCAAAAAATTCCATGGCACTTTCTGGTTTTCTAACTGGGAGCTTGTTATATTGTTGTCCATGAAATTGTCAAACCATGCTCTCCCAGATATACCTTGTCAACATTTGTGCAAAATGTTATTTTCTCACCTGCCAGTTGATAGGCGATTATCTAAATATTATATCAGCAAGTCAATGAAAGATATATTCCATCAGCAAGCATTATTGAATAGGTTTTCCCGCGAGTTCTGGAGGGAAAATAGTCAACCCAGCGAACTTCTGATTTGGTAAAGACGCCGCTACATCATGATTCGACCTAACTTTCCTCAACTATGCTGTTTTAGGACCTTGAAATGTTGAACAACTTCATAAACATACTTCTTCTTTGAACGAAAAGCTCATATGACATTAACCATATCTTCTGGACACCATGCCTGCTTTACGCCCCTATTTTCTTGTCCAAGTTTCTTATTTGGCTAAATGAATTACCTAGAAGAGAAATACTAAAACATGATGACATAAGATGGGGTTGGAATATGGACCACCCCAGTCTATATTTCCTACCTTTACACTCGTAACTCCGAAATGTCGGCATGGGAAAGATAATTTCGTAGATGAATTTGTGATTCGAACTTATTATTAATAATGCCTCTGGCTGTATCTAACGTTCACATTTATCATATCTTATGAGATAAAAATTCATTAATCTCATCTTGTATAACATTTTAGACGAACAAAACCAAAAACTTTGTAACAATCCCCCTTGGGCAAGGTTGTTCAGATTCTATGTCATGCATAGTGAAGTATGTGGATCATGAAATTATATAAACACATAATACAATACTTAAAGTTTACTTAAGAAACTCTGTAATTACAAGCAAAATATTAAATCCAGTTGTGCATATTTTGATGCTACAGTGAGTAATATAAAAGCTCTGCTATCTGTCAACTAATATGAACAGCTACGAACAGTCTTAAAACTTCCCTTTAGCCTCAAGCCATTAAGCCCTTTCTCACACTCGTCGAGGAAATCAGTTACCACTGGCCAATTATTGTATTCACATAAATCGGACCTCGTTAGAGGGCTGTCGCTCCGTCGTGGTCCGTAGCACATCGTCTCCCTCATGAGCCGGTGCCCTTGGGGTTGTCGATGATAGTTGACTTTGCACCTGTTGCTTGAGTCTCTTATATCCAGACCGCTGGCCTGATTTCCCCAGCACGGTGGCTCAGCTTGTTTGCTGATTTACTGTACCTCTCAAAACACTGCTTGGCTACTCGGCCCTCTGGCTCATCCCTATGGTCTCCGTACTGAGCCTTAACATCATCCCCTCAGTCGAAACAGGGGGCTGTTCTTAGCCGGCGTGGAGAGTGAAGACCGACATGGGGTGAGGTATGGTCATGAACAGGAGTCGCCAGCTCTGGGAATCAGGTTGCCGGTGGTGATGTGATGCCTGACAGTGTGAGAGCCCAATCTCCTGCGCAAAGGTAGTGTCCTTTTGCCTTACTAATCAGTCGTCCTCTGGACGAGTGTGAGCTGGTGCAGTGGATATATTTAAACGCACATTTCTCATAAGTAATTTGGTATTTGAGGCTAGATAATTATAAAATATATGTTTACAATGTAATTGAATGAAAATTCACAATTTACAATATAAATAACAGCAAGATAAATTATTAATACAATAAAACAAGAAAATGTAAAAAGTGAGCTATATGAGTAACCTAAAACTTGAAATGCAGTCAAATAAACTGTGGTAAACATTAAAGTGGAATAGTTGTAACAGTATGAGTACACTTATGTACAAAACCAATGAGTTCAAAATTTTGGTACATAGGAATATGAAATTAATTACACTTAACGCCTTCAATACATTATTATTAAGATGCTACTCTAAGAATGAAACATAAGAGTATTTTGACAACACACATTAGTTATCAATCCGATTGGTGCTTCGTGTCGTCACTGGGATCGGGGATGAAGATCGGCGATGTATGCTTCTCGTAAACTATGATGTAGATGCCGATCCAAAGGGATGGGGATTTGAAGGACATAAAGGACGAATAAAGGATTTATGCTCCCTCCCGTGGTTGTCCACTCAACCGTTACAACTTCCACTTGTTAGTTCAACTAAACATGCGTATGTCATCAGTTCTACCTGGTGATGTTAGAGGATACTTGTCGTTGGGTTTATTCCAGTTACTGACAGGTAACAAGCAATATGTCCCTTGTCCGTTTTACATCCCAGGTCCATATTCACACCTTATCCCCTACCACCACCACATTAATACATTTTACAGAAGAATATATTTCTGTAGTGTGACTAAACACATACAACACAAACAAAATAGAACTGTTCTCAGTCAAACGATTATTATAATATGGGGTATTAATTTAACAACCCTATATTGGCTCTTGGCACTTGGCTTCAAACAATCACTGTAAGTAAGAAGAAACACGAGCATTTGTAGTAAGTAGAAAAAAGACACAAATTCTAACACCTGCAACTCCCCAAGCTAAGGAGATAAACTTAGAAGATAAAAATCAAAACGTTCTCCCCTGCAACACACAAGAAAACATTTATACCGGTTAAACAAGCAAATAAAGGTGGCAACTAGAATGGAAGATCAAGCCCCAAGAATAAGGAAACCTCTTTTGTACAAGCGTCTAATATCTGAGCTTAATCATCATGGCAACATATGTATTTCGCTCATTGTAAGAACCTTTAATGGGATAGTATATCAAATATACTACCATCCTTTTTTATTGTATCTTGCTGTAAGTAAAAATTTTTTTTGGAAATTTTTTAGATTTTACATGCTATTACATAATTTTCCCACGAAATTTTTATTGTGTTTTTAAATAGTAGAAAAATATGATAATATAGTGATAAAGCAAGTATTTTATTACGTTATAAAACAAGTACTGCAGGGCATTTTAAATAGCTAAATATATATAAATATATTTTCAAAAATTTCCCACTCAAAAAATGTAATATGTAATGGAAAATGCCGGGTGAGACACAGTCTTACGCCATGCCTCAGCTGACTCGAAGAGCGAAGAAAAGAAGTTGTATACTCACTATGCTCTCACGACCTCTTTGCAATTCGCCGTAGTTATTTACAACTATGGGCAAGTATCTTAAATGTTGCAGAGACAGGCAGTGTTTTATTTTGTATTTAGAGTGCATGGGTTATCTTTTTTAGCCATATAGAATGATAGCCATGGGTCTGGCCAAACATTAACGTCATATGTTTAAAGAATTGCTTAATATTTGAAACACCACAAAGAAATCGGTAATTGAGATGTGTTTGTTGGTAACGACAATAAACGTCGCCTGAGACTGACATGTACTCTCGACTTGACTTGTTGGTCGAGGAGAAGCAGAATGCAGCATCGCAGGTGGAAAGCGAGAGTAGAGAGAGCGAGGTAGCTGTGTGGGGAGAGGCATGTATTGTGTATTGTGAGGAGTGGTGGAACGGACAGAAGTGGTTCGAGAGTGGTGGCCGTGATGGTTGCAGGGCGTCGTCGGAGGCCTCACCGTCATGCTGCTCTTCTTCTCGTTCAGCCGCCTGCCGCTGGGTGACGCCACCACCATCATCTTCAGCTCGCCCATGTTCGTCATGGTGCTGTCGTTCATCTTCCTGCGCGAACCGTGCGGCTTCTTCAGGACGGCCGTTGTCTTCTTGCTGCTGTCCGGCCTCGTGCTCATCGCCAAGCCGCCCTTCCTCTTCCAGGTACGTCCTCAGTCACAGTTAGTCCTCAGTCACAGGTACGTCCTCAGTCGCAGTTAGTCCTCAGTCACAGGTACTTCATAAGTTACAGGTACTTGACTTGCCAGAGACTGTAGGGCTGCGTTCCTTTTTCTACTGTCAGTAGCTGAGACTGCCGACCAGAGTTCCTTTATTGACTGACGCTGCTGAAGAGTCAACGGCGAGAGTTGTTTTGGCATCTGGGTTTGAGGGTACGCTTCCTGCTGTATGTGCGGAAGGTAGGGTAGACTCAGCAGTAGCAGACGAACAATCATAGCAGTGGTAAACAATATTTTATGACTAAGAAACTGTATTGCTGTTATCTGCAGAGGATGCAAAGAGAGTACGAATGGGTTAATATTCAATTATTTTCCCCTTAATTGAATGCCTGTATTATTATTTGCATAAATTAATCTCCCTATCATGGAAAAATACATACATTTGCTAATGACATGTAAACAAACTTGTCGGGCATAATGGACACCATTTATTTCTACTGCTGGAACTGTTGACGAGCATTCCACCATTGAAGTCACTGACTGGTTGTTGGCATTCCTATTTGGTTTCCTGTAACCTCAGTGCTGTTAGTAGAACAAGGAACACGGCCTAGGATGTCCGTAGTATTATGGAGAAAACCCCAGGCACGGCTCGGCATGGCCATATTACTTAGATTAGATTACAACGGCATGCAACCCACTAGGAACGTTTGGTTCAGCTTGGAACATGAACGAACGGCCGAATTGTTTCCTGGGCAATTAAATCCGTTCGCCTGGAATGGCCAGTACGACTGTGACCTAGGCGGATGTGAAGATTAGCACTCTTGCAACTGTAGTTTTTGTTTGTGTGATAGCCAGCTTATGTGTGACACAATGAGCACAGACGAACTTCTTATACTTGACAACAAAAACAGGTTAATAAGTTTGTAAAACTTATTTTGAGACTCACGGAATATTTCATGTCCCCGAATTTGTTTTCATGGCTGCGACCTCTATAATTTCGGGATTTGTTGCACTAATAAATTCGTTTTTATTACTACCAAGAGACATGAGAAATGTCACGTCGTTTAGTTGCTTACATATGTATTGGCAATTCGCTAGACATTTGTTATTGCGTCATGTTACTTTGGTTTCAGAAGGAAAATACTTTTTAATGAAATCAATATCATTTTAAGATTAAATAATTGTCAATGTGATTTAACAGTTTAGTATGATTTACTTAATTTGTTTTCATTAATTTGTGTTTGAAGATTATTTTTATAACAATTAATGTCATAGGGTAAATTAATTTAGTTTTAGTAGAATTGACAACACCAATGAAAGTCTTAAATTTTTATAATATCGAATACCACATATTCGCAAACTTGGCTCATGATACATCATTTTTTAATATACGTTAATGAAAAATTTGTCAATTTAAGAACTTTTGGATTTACAGAAGGAGCCATATTGATTGTCCAGCCTTAAGAACAGGGGGATGGGTTCGTCCTTACTGATGTGGATAATCTGCTAAATTAATTGGTTTTTCGAGCCTCCTGTCAAAACCCGGTTGCCAAAAGGTGAAAATAGTGCAGAACCTGAAGAGAATAAAAGCAGCAATAGTTCGGGTTATTACAGCGGTATTGACACGAGTTAAGGTGCTGTCATCCACAAGTGTGAAGTAAGTGCCAGGACTGTATCAGGTATGGATAGGCCTGTGATGGCTTTTTGTACGGAAGACTCAAGAACAGTATAGTACCACATCGACTTGTGATAGCTTTTAATTTATGCATTTGAAGATGTCGCCAGAAGAATATTCGGCAATACCTACGAGTCTCAGTAATAATTTTGACAGATAAGTGCTACATTTAATTCTTACAGTGAGCAGAGAGGTGCAATTGTAGATTGCGGATTACTTTTGTGTTATTAATTCTCCAATCCAATATAATTTCAATTGCTCTATGTAAATTCCCCAAAGAGACAGTAGATTATTATTTTTATCTGGAGTCTATAGCTAGTTTTGCCAACTTTTTAAATTGAATAATTCAAACTAATTTTTTGTCGAATTTTTTTGTTACATTTATATTTTCTTATTTTTGTTTTTACCAGAAATGTACCCTTACAGAGGAACTAACGAGCAGTAACACAACCATATACTCAACATAAAGTTTATTAAGGGTAGAAGTTGTATTTTATTGATGTACATGTCAGTTCCTCAACTACTAAATTTTTGGATGTATGGAAATATTTTGACAGTCCCTTGAAAAAACTCTGGAGTATCCACTGCATATATTTCACTTTATTCAACTAAAAAATATATATATATTATTTTTAATTTCCTAATGATTTGTACAGCAAATCAGCCAACATCAGTGCTATAAGATTTGAATCCTTAATGTTTACAGTTTTAGTTAAACGGCTTTGTTTTAAATTTTTTAATTTCCCAAAGTATACTTGCATTTTACATACCGTAAGGGAGCCTATTTTACATAGTAAAATGTTATCACACACGAGTTATTTTGAAGTTTTTCGATGAGTTTTACTTTGAATGGGTTTATCACCCCAAAACTGTCCAAAAATGGAACATTATCTCCCCTATTATTATATCCTGTTCCTTCCTCTCTGATACACTACTCGTACGTTCAATACGTATTGCTCAAAATTGTACCTAAAATAGCACACATTTACTTCAGTTTTTATGATTGAGACTCTACATACATGTTTACATTATTTTGAGTTATATGATATGAAAGTAAATGATGGACATTCACATTCACATTAAAGTTGGAGTCATCCAGCAATTATGCGATGGCTGATACCACAGTAATTGTGTTGATAATGTGACAGGTGATTTGATGGCATGATGGATGTGTCAGTAAAATTGCAGATATTCTTCTGGTGTGATGAGTTTGTTGATGGCGTGATGATTGCCCTGATGCCATCCTGGGTGTACTGATTTGGGAGTTGTGCTGAGGTGTGGTGAGTAAACTGATGCTGTGGAGTGTTTAGATGATGATTAGGGAAATTTTAAGTGGCTGTTAGTGTGCTGGTGCTGTGGCAGTATGGCTGTTGCTATAGGGATTTTACTGGCATAGAAGTTGTTCTGACCGGCATGGTGGCTGTGTTGAGTTTATGACTAGTGCAATAATGGTGCGATGGGCATGCTGATGGCATGGCAGGTGTACTGATGGCATGACAGGTGTGCTGATAGTGTGGTGGTGTGTGCAGATGACAGAACACAAGGAGCATCACCACTACGATGTGGTCGGCTACGCATGTGCAGTGACGGCCACACTCTTCACAGCTCTCAACATGGTGGTGATGCGAAAGTGCAAGGATGTGCACTTCTCACTTGTGGTGCTGCAGCTATCAGTGTGGGCCTTGGTGGTGGCAGTGGTATTGCTTGCTGCTCTACGGCCTCATGTCTCGCTGCCACATGGCTGGTACCAGTGGACCCTCGTCGCTGCCGTCAGTGGCTTCGGCCTTGCCGGCCAGGTACTGCTTCTCAGTCTCCACACCCTACTCAACCATTTCCCCAGCTCATTACCAACTTAACTAGTTGTCTTTCCTGCCTGCCTCAACACTTCTGCTGAAGTCCCTGAGACCACTCTCACATCATCATGTACAAGCTGTATAACAATGTCCATCTGCAAATTGCAGCCAGTGTCTGGTAATGGGCAATAAATGATAGTAGGCAATTCATCAGGCATGCTACTTTTGTAGTCTTGTCTAAAACTGTATGAAATTGGAAATTTTGCGTTGGATGTATTTCGGACAAGAGAAGTTGACTGATTGCAGTAAGTAAGCAGCGGCAAGTAGAGTGGAGCAGTTGCTGTTTGTGGCAGGTCCTGGTGGCCCACGCACTTTCCATGGAGGATGCTGGTCGAGTAGCTATCACCAGGTCCATGGACATAGTGCTGGCCTTCGTGCTGCAAGTGTTCGTCTTCGGAGAGATGCCCGACTGGATGAGTGGGCTGGGAGCTTCCCTCGTGCTCGTCTGTGTCGTCGCCATGGGCCTCGAGGACAAGATCAACCACTTCGCCAGCCTCGTGCCGTGAGCCTGCAGTTCGCTAGCAGTCAACACAACACGACTTCTGTGCTGCTCCATTTTAATATTTATTTGTTTACAACTGTTTTTGTTCTGCATGGTGTGAGAGCGACAGAATTTTCATTGCAGTTGTACAACTCGTTTGATGTTTGATATGTAACGACATATTTTATAAATGTAAAATACATTATTTAAGAAACCAGTATTTTGAGTCAATGCATATTTAATATCATACCAGGTTTTCGCTGCAGATGACGAGGACTAGTTTTTTCGGACAACAATGGTTCGTATGATATTTATGGCCGGTTTCACCAACAAAGAATAAACTAGCCCCCAGCAAAGGGACACTTAAGATTAAATCGCCCTTAAGGATGTCGAGATGTTTCGCCATTATAAAACTCATTTTTTTTAAGTGCCACTTAGCTAGGGGTTGCTTAAAGAAACAAGTTGCAAATATTCTCATGTTAGTAGTGGTGCGTTGTGGTAATGTGACTAAAGTAACCAATGAAAATTAATACCGAAGAAAGTAAAAAGGAAAATTTTTTTCCCTGAAATGTTTAATGCCTGTTGGCTGGGCGGTGTTGGGTTAAATGGGATTTTGAGGGGCGGTACAAAAGTTGTTAGGTGGATTTTGTGATAGGGATACCCAACTAGGTGACATATACCATTGGCAGGCCGTGTTGATGATTGCTGATCATGCTGATAATCTCAGGGTATGGCGGGCCGTTTGCCCCGACGTGCATAGTCCCTCGGTGAATTGTTGGATGAGCCCCTCAGGCCAGGAGAATCAGACGTTCCTTATTCCTGATGCTTACATCTGATTTATTGTGGGAGTATTCAGACTGGGCCACACGCCTTTAACTGTGAAAAGTTCTGAGTTGAGCTTGCTGATTGTTAAGGTGACTCCGTTGAATGTAGTGAAGGCGGGTTGTAGGGGACCCGTGCCCCGTAACGTCCGAAGGCAGTGCTTGAAATAAAATACACGAATTCTGATAATTTGCATGTAATTATCCTTGCACAAACACTTTATATCACTCTAGGTGATAACTTATGTGGGTTCTGGCCCGCGGCCCACCAGATATGCTAAACTGCGAACATACACAGACATGTATAAAAATGAATTAAATTGTACGTTTAGCTTCACCGGGCGATGCTAATCCCGGAGGAAAAGAGGTGGTGTCTTCAGATGCAGAAAGAAAAGGTTCCAGTAAGTAACATCAGACTATTGCAGTAAAGTGATTGGCTGGAAGACGTGAAGGCACCCGGAGCACGAGGTGGCGCCTTGACACACCTGACGGCGACTGACTGGCGGCCTCACGAGGTGCCGACTATGGCGGCTCACTTTCTGCTTGCTAGAACTTACAACTATACAATAACATAGACCCTTTCGTGAAAAATGAACGCAATAAATATGCAATCTTCCCTTGCACATAAACAATCACTATTTAAGCGTGGATGGAATGAAATGAGGGGGAAACAACTCAGACGAAATCATGTGGATTTGAAAATAAACAAAATTAAACGCTGAAGCGCTTGTAAGGGCGCATTTAAACGTTCACACGCTTGGTGTGTCTTTCGCATTTTTTGAATATTTGCATTTTAAAAGTGCCCTATAATTAATTTGCGCATAGTCCACCATAAAGCACCCTGGCCCAGCCGTGATGTGAGTGTGGCTGTGGGGGGTATGTTGTTGCGCTGCACTACCCTACTCTTTACTGCACTCGCACTACACTGCGCGCGGCACATGTTGTGCACTGGTGATTCACTGATGCATTGTGTTGTGTTTACTTTTGTTGCACCCTGGCCCACCCGTGAAATGAGTATGGAGGTGGGGGGTATGTTGTTGCGCTGCACTGCCCTAGTCTTTACTGCACTTGCACTACACTGCATGCGGCACATGTTGTGCACTGGTGATGCAATGATGCGTTGTGTTGTGTTTACTTTTGTTGCACCCTAGCCCACCTGTGAAGTGAGTGTGTCGGTGGGGGGTATGTTGTTGCGCTGCACTGACCTACTCTTTACTGCACTCGCACTACACTGCATGCGGCACATGTTGTGCACTGGTGATGCACTGATGTGTTGTGTTGTGTTTACTTTTGTTGCACCCTGGCCCACCCGTGAAGTGAGTGTGGCGGTGGGGGGTGTGTTGTTGCGCTGCACTACCCTACTCTTTACTGCACTCGCACTACACTGCACGTGGCACATGTTGTGCACTGGTGCCTGTTGATGCAGTGAACGCGGGGCGTGGCAAACTCAGAGGCAGGATGCCGTCCTGCCTTCTGTTGTGTTTACTTTCGTTATGAGTAAACCAATCTTAACCGGAAATTTGTTTTATAATGGAAATTTATAGTTTATAGTTTGCCTGACAAATATTTAGAATCAAGGCAATTAGATGTCACAGCATATACGAAAAAATATATGTGTATTTCGTTTGTTCAACTAACTACGTGTACAGAAATTTTTTTATGTTAAAATTACGTGCCTGAATAGATAGGTTTTTAATTTTTCGAGGCTACTTAATTATCGTGGAAGTGTTGTGCTGCAATTCTTGGATGTTTTGTGATCGCTTTCTTATTAATCGTCACCAGTGGCAAGTGATTTTTTTCGCAGCAAAATATACGACAATCCATATAGGCCTGGGCTGTTTTTTGAATAGACAGAAGATGAACTGGATTATATTTTATCTACGGTACTCGTGTAATGTTTTAGACTCGTTACATATATGTATTAATGAAGCTTTATTCACGCATATATAAATATAATGCTTCATAAAAAATAATAAGTTAGGTTAATGATACATTTTAAAACGGAGCTGTTGTCTTGTTTAGGCACTGATTCGAATATTCCCAAAACGTAATGTATATTACTTGCAAAGCCTTTCTAAATTACGTTCAAGAAACTTACTAAAAATCATATTGCTCTCAGAAAGCAACACTGAACCTACATTTGCTACAAGACCATCCCGAATTTTTCTACTTAATATAACTTTTAGGTTTTACGTACGACATTACTACTGTGTTTTAAAGATTCGGTACAAGTTACATTTGAAGTTAGTAAAGGTATTTTTTTAAATATACGTTTTCAAAGATAGTATTGACCTTGGTTGCGATTTCTAAATCCGCATTTCTGATGTAAAACAGACTTGTCTAAGTTCACGATGCGTCCTTAAGACACAACTTGCTGTGCTCGCGGCTACTATCGCGTCGACTACACAATCATTGTTTAAGTTTTTAATGGGGAAACAACAGCTTGAATTTTACGTATTTATTTATTGAAAAACTAAATGGTAAAAACGCTTATTAGTATTTCTCAGTTATAGAAATATATATGCTACCGCGGGTTTTTTTTAGGTCTTTTTATTCTACACAATTGTTTACTACATTAAATTGTTCCATCTTTAACAGTTTAGACAGCGTATTGCAAGAGATCGCGCTGGCGGCAAACTTTTTTCCGACTTGATTTACTATTTTCGTCACTGCTTATTCCTTATGTGACTTTACGTAACAAAATATATACTAAAACCTGGCTAGAGGATTTAAAAAAAAAACACGTAAATCGCATAAGTGGTTCTCGAGTAATAAGTGCACTAACAGACAGACAGAGAGACGTTGAGTTTTATAATATGTATATACATAGATATAGATAGAATATCTCGTCGATCATTTCTCAAGCAATTACACACTGTGAAGAAAATACTCCTCCACATTTAGGATAGGGTGGTTAATAAATATCTTGACTTTCATCACTAACCAAAATTGAACTTTCTGAAATTGTACTAGATTGTTGATAATACCATTGATGATATTCATGCGCAATTTAAAAACACCCAGTGCACGAATTTCATTAGATGTGATTATGACCACAGTCATGCCTGTATGAAATATTTAATTAGGCTCTAGTCAAGCTAAATATTTTATTCAAAACAAATCCAATTTATGCAAAACTTGTAAGTACTAAAAATTTTTTTGTGTAGTAAAACCAAAGTGTAAATGGGTTATATTAAGTTTAGTCTCAAATTAAATCAAAGTAATTATATATTTTTACATATTGTACATATAGGCCTAATGTTTGAGACATATTTTCGTTGTAAAAATTACATGCCTTTAACAGAACTTATCGAAAATGTGACAGAGTCGTATGCAGTGTAGCGAAGGCAAATATTTTTTTCATTTATTTCAAATACTTCCATTGCTCGTGCGTACTCAATAAAATTATATTTTAGCAATCAGCTAGCTGCCTAATAATACTAAATTTTCTATGTATATATTGGCTTTGCTTCTTGCAAATACCTCGAAAATGCACATTTAAAGAAAATGCGTACTCGCCACAAGTTTTAGCTCACGCATTGTTTTCAATCATCGTCATAAGTGCATAGGTTATTTCAGCAAAAAGGACTTGCATCTAGCCCCAATAACTTTGATAGGGGAGGTGGGGGCATAACCACATATGGGGGCACAACCGTTTTCTACCATTTCGAGTGTTTTTTTGTTGANTAAGCGAAAGAAAACACAAGCAGTGAAAAAATCAATCAAGAAAGCTAAACGCGATAGTGAAGATGAAGCTGAAGATGAAGATAATGAATGCATATTTTGCTTAGAGATATTCTCTAAATCTAAGTCAACAGATGGTTGGATTAAATGTACAAAGTGTCCTGGTTGGGCTCATGATGCCTGTGCAGGCATAGATGAAGAAGACGATTTCGAGTACTATGTCTGTGATTTTTGCCAATAACGGCAAAAATCGGTTGTGCCCCCAATGAAAATTGCGGGGTCGGTTGTGCCCCACTTTAGGGGCAAAACCGTTTTTTTATATTAATTCAATTTTGAGGTTACTACCACTTTTTATGTTGTTTTTGTGCATAAAAACTAATTCAAATGTGTGAACTAATAGTACTATTACTTAATAAAGCCGTAAAAATGGCTAAATTGCTTTAATTTCTTTATATTTTAATAGACTGATTGTTATTGGGGCGGTTTTGCCCCCACCTCCCCTACGTTTAACTTCTTATTTTTATTTATTAAGAAATTAAATTATAAAAGTAAATACCGTATTACACATTTGGAGTTATCTATACACAACTTTTACAGTAGCAGTTATTTTCCTTTTATTTTACTTCTCGGTTAAGGGACCTTAAGGATTTAAGTACCCGATTTCGGGGGGCCCTAAATTAAGGGCTACCTAGCGCTGTTTAAGAGTCACTTAAAGTTGATGAAACAGTCGGCATCCTAAAGTGCCACTTACAGTGGATTTAGGTAATCCTTAAATATTAGGGGATGTTGGTGGTATACATCCCATTCTACCTTTTAAGTTTCTTTAGACGACACACATGTGCCTATACTTTAGACATAGGAATTGCGGTTCAATAGAACAAAAAATATGTGGAGTTTGCACTTCACCAATCGACGATCTACCACCCTAGCTATAGATAAATATTACGAAAGTAAGTGAAACGTTATAACATTTTCCGAACCCTCAGGGAAAACAATGTTACTGAAAATAATAAAAATTTTAGACCTCTTTTCCATTTAACATAATGATCTTTTGAAAATCCTACACATTCATGATTCAAGTTGTAACATTTACCTTGAATTAGTATGCCGAAGTTCTGTTCTCCAATCTTTATTAACTCATTAGTATTCTCAAACAAATAAACAAATCTAACTCGATTTAAGTTATCGATGATGAAAATCTAAAACATCTTGCAGCAATAACCTATAAATCTTAATCTGAAAATCACATTACTGTATTGCCACCACAACCAAATAATCAGCACACAGAAATGTCATTTATTTAAAAAATATTATGTTAAAAATTTAAAATAATGATAGATTTTTGATTTTTTAGAATTTTATCTTTTATTGAAAGATGCTGTTGAATTTCTACGAATAAGTTAATGTTGTTATAAATTATTTTTTGTAATAAACTTATTACGTTTTCCACAAATTTTTTTTTGTTTTAATTAGTTGATTTAGTACAACCTTGGATTTCAAAATTATGCTTTTTTTTTCTCTTGAAAGAACGACCTAAGGATTACATTTATTTTGAGATCTTTTCAGAATTTTACCTTTTTAAATATAAAACCTCAGTCGTGCTTCAATCACCCATGATGTTAAATAGTAAAAAGCATTAATTTTTAAACCTTTAATTATTTATATTATTAACAATTAATATTATTAAATACTAATTAATAATTTCAATTATTAAATTTTTCCATCTCCCAATTATTGGTTTCTGGTCCCCGGATCAAACTACTGTCACATTTTATGATGTCTCTTCTGGTCCATTTTTTAATGTCTCTTGTGGCACAATTTCCAATGTCTCCTCTGGCCCGTCATTTAATTCCTCCTCTGGTCCCTTAATTAGTCCCCACGGAGATTCAAAAGATTTCAACTATGATCGTAAATATTTATATAAAAATCATTATTTTTTCGATAAAACATCGAAAAATTTAATTTCTTAATTTTACAAAATTCACAATGGTTGCTTAGTGCAGTACCATAGCGCTATTCGTAAAGAAGGAAAACGTGACCAAGAACAAGAAATGATTACAAATCGAGAATGGTATGAGCAATTTCTATTGCATTAT
The DNA here is from genome assembly GCA_002778355.1 of Clitarchus hookeri. Lineage (NCBI taxonomy): Eukaryota > Metazoa > Arthropoda > Insecta > Phasmatodea > Phasmatidae > Clitarchus > Clitarchus hookeri. Next base: position 117,911 of record NQII01004773.1, on the reverse strand, counting down.
ACGTATATAGCCAAAGTCTCTTAGCATGACTTTGGGCTGTCATGCTTGCAAACACTTTCCTCCAGACATCACGGCGTGGAGTTTTATAGCTATTTAATGGTGTCTTGTGAAAATCCATCCCATGCAGCTTGGATATTCGCTCACTGTTCCACAGATTGTACTGTAGGGGCGGAGCCGCGGTAGAGCGACCAATAGCATTCCACGCATTTCCAATTTGGGATAGGTGCGGCGCTGCGTCTGGCTATAGCACGGTGTCCTTGGAAGAGGCATTGTCCTGTTGGAATAGAGCACTTTTGTGCATACTCTCAAACGGCAGGGCCACTGGTTACAGCACCTGGGCTGGCGAAACCCCTGTGATGAAGATCAACGGCGATCGGGCGTCGTACGAAATGGCACCCTCCATCACGACACCAGGCCATCTGTACTTGTCACACGTGACAACAAGCCGTTCATCTTGGTGCTGCCCACATTGGCTCCACTCGAGGACGTGTTGGTCGTCGCCATCAAGACCCATCACTGAAGATTACCCGATGCCATTCTGCATGGCTCTATGGCAGTCTGTCACGACCCTATTGCGAACTGTGGCGACATCGATATGGGGTGAAGGGCAGTCGTCGTAACCACTTAGGTGCAAGTAGTCCTGCGTCTTGCAGTAAGTAGTGACACATGCAGTGATGCACGGTGGCATCACTGCATGTGTCAGTATGTCTACACTAGTGACGGTCGAGGCACTCCGTACATGTTGGTCAGTTCGTCGCGCGGTGTGGTTCATGGCTGTCTCCCACATCCAGCGTGTCGTGCGAGAATGCCTTCCTCTATGCACTGGTGCCAACAGTGTGCCGCGGCAGTGCCAACAAGTACGACCATCCGCAAAACTGTGTCTCCGAGGTATACTACACTTTGAAAGGTTGCTAACAACACAACAGCATGAGTCAGAATATAGCGATAATGTCCGTCTTTGCTGACGCCACTTGCGCGGCCGAGTGTGAAACGAGAATCATCTGCATGTCTCAAATCTTCAAACCTACCTACCACGTTTCATTCCTGTAGGTTAAGTTGCTTCCTTGTGGGTGCTACTTATATATATATATATATATATATAGTCATATACATACAACGTAACTTCCGTAAACACCATAGATCTAAATATTCTCAAAATGTAGCTTTAAATAGTAATTTTGCGATGAAAGATACAAAAAATGCTCACCGAACGATGTTTATTTTATTTTTTAGAATAAATTTTATAATTTTTTAAGGATTTTTGTTATAATCTATGTTATTTGTTGAAGTGGCGCCTGACACATACGATCGTATCTACTATCATCAAAAATTTTAAATGTTCACATGGAAGAGTAATTACATTTTGTTCAAAACCTTTGGCCGATACCATTTCCAAAGTACCCCTTGTCCACAAATACGACAATTTCCAATAATGGCCCTGTTAGTTCCTTCCTACTCTTTGCTATGGAATGACAAAAGTTTTATAGGTTCAAAACAGCGTGAAGGCCGTTTAAACGTAGGTTAAAAATTCATTCAATTTCCAAAGTATCCCTTGTCCACAAACATGAAACACAGTTGATTGCATTTTAAGGGGAATGATTGGTTTGAGAAGGCTCTTATTTCGACAGGCAATGTCCGTGACAGACAGTAACTTCCGTAGCAGAAGTCGTACAGTCGCATTAGAAATACACTCCGTGTGCATTCGTCGCTGTTTCCCGCCAATCAGTGTACAAGGACAAGGATCCCTTTGGAAATAGACAACTCAGCTAATGCATTTGTTTAAACGAACGCTATCTGTATAGTACACTTGTAATAAAGTTTGTTATAGGTAGTTTTAACTTCTAAAGCTATCAGAAAGAATGTCACAGTTTCTTGCTTGATCTGAAGACCCAATTACCAGATGGTGGCTTGTCATCCCATCTTATTTAGTAGTTTGGAGGAAATATGTCTGGCTTTTAATATGAATATTACCAGTTTGATCATTAGTTCAGCCAATAATTGTAGTAAATGTATAAAAATTTGTTTTTGTACATACATACATTCACGCAATAATATTTATATCCAATAATAAAATAAAACTTGCCCAATTTACATAATCGCAATTCTTAAAAATATATTTGATAGAGTATAAAAAGGCACTTGTAATTAAACTGATCGGTTAAATGACTTGGCTGACAAAGTCGTACTTAAAAAGGTGCCACTTTAATAGAACTATGAAACCGAGTAAAAAACCTAAATCTGAAGAAAACTATCTAATAAAGGGAGGAGAGGTATTCTCAAGTGGAGTTTTGCAAATTAAAAAAATTAGAGAGTTTAGAAAACAATAAAATAATGCGTGAAGGAACGTACGTCTTGTCATGGAGACTCTGTGCAACTAACTAAACACACAAGTGACATTATTTATATTAAAAGTATAATAAATCTGTATATACTTATGGCATATTTATAAAATGGTTTGTAAAGATTCATAAATATAAAGCAACGTTATTTTCAGTCGATTTGTGGAATATTTAATAGGTGATTTTAGCATGCTTCTTTAAGTTTAGTTTACTTAGCGACTCTACATATGGGGTTTCTCTTGCAGCCTCGTGTAACGACGGACTACTGCAGACTTTCGCCTTTAATCATTTCGCTTGTTTAAGGCGATCATTACTTTGTAATGCGTTAAGGTCATTTAATAAATGTTAAATGTTTACTAAAAGTGTATGTATTTGTTTGTTTATTTGGCATTTTGAGTGTCCCTAACAGTGACAGGATCTTGGCAGAAGAACTCTAAAGATTAAGGACATGGAGAAGGAATCGGCGAGGGCCTGTTTCCAGGAACCATTCCAGAATTCGTCTTCAGTGATTTCAATAAATCGTGTGAAACCGAAATGAGGATGCCGTACTGGGATTGTAACTCGGGTCCGCTGGCGCAGTGTTATTAACAATGTAGACCGTAG
>NQII01004773.1:70648-114922 GCA_002778355.1 Clitarchus hookeri | reverse complement strand
CTCACTGAGAGAGATGTGCCTCCTCCCACACAGCACACAGTGTGTGTGTGTTCCCCTGAGACTGCGGTGACAAGCATGGTCTCACACTCTTACCACACAGCTCAGCTACAACACGACTCCTCTCACAGCTCTGCATCTACCGCGCTCTACTTACACACAACTGGCGCGCACAGCTTGGCTAGATGGGAGTGCGAGCCAGGACTTGGCCTGGCACAGTCCTCCGTACAGCACGCACTCTACCTCTGTGACAAGACACAGAGAGAGGTTCTGGTTGGAACTTACAGGCGCCCCTTAGTTAAAGATGTTAAACGCCTCAAATCGATCGAATTATAAAACAAAAGTGACAATATTTATGCAGATATATTCCACTACTTACTCTCTGAAATTGTACACATACATATTTATTTTCTTAAAAAGAAAGAAAAAAGATGAAATACAATAAACACACAACTAAATAACTCTTCTACATGTCACGCACTCTGTTCTTGAAGAACAGTTTACCAATACAAAAAAACAATACATACAATAAGGTTAAGCCAGTAACAGAAAACCTCACATAAGTTGACAGCATGCAATAATAAATACATTTGTTCCTTTAAAAAAAAAATTACAGAAACTCCAATACCCCATGGCTCTACATTCTTGGTGTTTCCCCATTTAGAAAACTGAAAATATTTTACATTTGTCGCTTTATATTTCACCACAGTTCAGGATTGTCACAATTCTGCCATGAGTGACATTAAGGTTACTTGTTCACCTCTATGCAAACTTTATCAACATAAACAAGGCGATACTAACCTGGGAAGTGACAATGTGCAAATTTTCGATGTCACAAGCTAGGTGGACGAGAAGCGCACTGTTTCGTCTCCTTTAACCTCCCCCTCTCCTCCCAGAAAGTACCACTGCAGAAGAAGATCACAAACTCAAAGATAGAACTGCTTTTCAAGATGATACACGAGGAGTTACCGCCACTCACAAATCTTATTAATTTGGTCATTTCGGTCAAAATAAGTCACACGAACGTGGGTCCTATTCCCAATGTTTACAAAGTAATTTGAAAAATTTGAAAGATGAAGAACAAAGAATTCATTCAGAATTAAAATATGGATTGTTATGAGACTTTAATGATTCCAGTTAAGCACGAAACACTGTATTGGCGTATTCTTCTGTGGGAAATGTACATGGAATTGCAACACAATTACTAGATCTCACGACCAAAGGATACAAGCATAATAAAAACGCAGGAACTCTCCGCGTTCACGCAGTACACAGTGAAACAGACAGTTGCACTTCCCGATGGTCAAGGTCACGCGCTGTTCATAGCAACAGTTAGACAGCAACATGTCACGCGCTGTTCACCGTCATGCAATTCCAATTTTGCAAATTACTTTGTAAATATTGGGAATATGACCCACATTTATGACATAGTTTGCTCCAAATGACTTACGTAACAAGCCCTGTAAGTGACGGTAACTCCTCGTGAATCAGCCTGTATAACAGAAAATATAGCACTGGGAACTTAGAGACTCACCTGCTATTGGTGCGTGGAGGGGGACAGTTACACCAAGCCTCTGTTTAAGGCTTAAAGCACTGTTCAAGGCCAAGAGAAAAATATACTATATGGTGCTTTTACAGTTACAGCTGGGCTCGGGGTCAATTTTCGGGGCTTAATGGGCAAAGTGTTACCCGCGGTTCACGTACTGAACAACGCACAATCTTGAATACTTCAAGTGCTAATATAATTTACTCTAGTCAGTCTTAGTTGTCTAGTACGAGGGTTATTTGGAAAGTAAGGTCCGAATCGCCGTAGCTAATCGAATGTCACGCGAACATTGTAACGCGCATGCGCACCGACTCCCGGCATGACTTGCTCGTCAAACGACGCCATTTGCATTGGCATTGTTTACAGTGTCAGTTCAAAATGTCTAAAACAATTGATCAGCCCACCGACTGTGAAATACGGTCAGTGATTCGGTTTTTTACAGCAAGGAACGTTTCAGCAGCGGAAGTCAAGTGTATGGCCCCAATGCGATGAGTGACAGCAAAGTGCGTAAGTGGGTGAGAGCTTTCAAGGAAGGACGGGAAAATGTTCATGATGAACCGCGATCAGCCGACCATCAGTGATCACAGATGATTTGGTCAAAGCCGTGGACGAAAAGATTCGTAAAGACCGGCGATTCACAATTTCAACTTTAGCATTGGAATTTCCGAATGTGGGTAGAACAACTTTGCACAAAATTGTCTCTGGAAATCTGCAATTTCACAAATTGTGCCCACGTTAGGTTCCCAGGCTGCTTACTGAGGAACACCAAATGAAAAGAATGGCTTATGCTCTTGATTTTTTTGGACCGATATCATAAGGAAGGTGATCAATTTTGAGAGAAAATGAAAGGTGAAAGAAACAGTTACAGACTGGTTATCCTCACAGGTGGCTGATATCTATGACTTCGGCATACAAAAGCTTGTAGAACGTTATGACAAATGTTTAAAAAAATATATAAATTATGTATAAACATAGAGAAACATGTAAGGAATTAAATAAAAAAAGTTTTTTTGAAAAAATCTGTAATGGTTTATGTTTTATAAGAAATCGAACCTTACTTTTCGAATAACCCTCGTATGTGTGACTACAGCAAATTATATTAGCAGCTTAAAAATATTTAACTCTCAACTTGTTGCATCTGCACTTCCATTTATTCAAAATATAGAAGTGATATACAACAAATACCAAAGACCATGTTTCAACACCTAGCCAGGATACGCAGTGGTCATACTCGTATATTGGACTTGTATACGGAAGGGCCCAAGGTTCGAATCTAAGTCCGCCCAGCTCCCAGCTAGTTTTCGAATTCTTTTGTTTTCGTGGGGCCACGGTGGTTTAGTGGTCAGACTACTCCCCTCCCACCAAGGCGAACCTGGTTCGATTCCCAGCGGGGTCGCTCCCGGATTTTCGCATTTGGGAATCGTGCCGGATGATGCCGCTGGTCGGCGGGTTTTCTCACGGATCTCCCGTTTCCTCCGCCCTTGAAAAGTTGTAATGTTTTATATCTTCTCTAATGGCTTTTGTCTCGACGTGACGTAAGGTCATAAATAAAATAAATAATTTGTTTTAGCTTACCATTATAAGACTTCTTTACATCATACAGAAACATCGGCGCTCAGTCTTGTAAACAAAGTATCTGTCTTCAAGTAAGTGTAACACCTGACTTGCGCTTGCTACTAAACAATCAAGAAGGCGGTGTCCATGCGGTCTGAGGGGTAGAAGCTTAGCCGGAGGGATGCGCATGTTGTAGAGGACGGCTTGTAGCTGCGCGACTGTACAGTTGTTTATGGTAAAAAAACTTTTTGATACTGCTGACATCATAAATACCCACTAACAATTATCATTCTGCATTTTCCATGCTGGTATTGATTGAACTATAACTTGAATGTGTTGATTCTATCAGGTGTAAAAAAATTCTGGTTAGATAACTTAAGCGTAATTAATTTATAAATGCCACAAAAAAAACACCAATTCTTAAAATCCCATGGGGAGAGGGGGGAGCCTGGCCGTGTGCCCCCCCTCCTGGATCCGACCCTTCACTCAAAGGCTGTGCTATGAGTTCCTGGGAAACTGAGTTTCTTGCAGATTACATCTGTAACAACAGGGTATTATTACATGCGATAAAAGCCAATGGATTAAACTACAGATGCCACATTGTACTTTTATATTTTCCTCCTCTTATGAAAACTAAGCAGGAAAGTCATAATAATGCTGTTTTTAAACATTATAAATTTTTTTATCTTTGAATAAATTTAAAAGTGAGGAAGTTAGAAGTTGCGGCTGTACATAATAGTTTTCTGCATTTCCTGGAAGAAATCGTATTCCCAGAACATTTACTTACTAAGTCAGGCGTATACACACAAGCGCTGCACTAGGGAAGCGAGTCGACGGGGTGTTGTCGGCCTGAAGTGAGGTGAGGATGGAGCAGCGCCGGAATGCAAGAGCAGGGGAAACTGAAGTGCCCCGAGAAACCCGCGGAGAAAGCAAAGAAAAAAGTTTAATGTTGCTGCAAGAAAAATATGACTATTGAGGCCTTTCTTCAATCATATATGTAGTAGTAACATGAGCAGTTTTGTGACAAAGTTACTTAATGTTAACAATTTACAAAGTCTTATATTCCTAAAATTCAAACATACTATCAAAGTGTTAATGTTAACAAAGCCTCTAAGTAATGTTGCTGCAACCAAAAGTTGTATTACGCTAAAATTAACAGGAAGAACAAACTATTTTGTGTTACTGCGACATTAAAGAAATGTCCAACCAACACAAGGTTACACTGACTTGTTGTTGTTGGCGGATGGAAGTGAACAACGGTAACCTCGTAAAATAAAACTACTGTATTTGCATTTTAAATCATATTTTGAAAACTAAATGTAGCTTAGACCATCTCTCAAGTCTTACAAAGCAGTTTACTTATGCCAATCATGCCTATATTTATAGAACATGAAGTAATTCCACGTAATGACAGAGAACTGCAGTTTGTCGTTATGTTGTACTCAATACTTACAATACGAAACCAAGCTAGACATGTCTAGATAGCGCAGTTGGTGCTGTTCCCTCGTAGCCCAGGGGCGGAGTGGCCGACTTGTAGTCGGAGGGTCGGGAGTTCGCGCCTCGGGTCCTCCGCGTTAACATGTCACGCGCATATAAACTGTGAACTTGTCATCAGGTCGGTCTAGCGTGAGCAGGTCGAACCAAGCTAGACATGTCTAGATAGCGCACTTGGTGCTGTTCCCTCGTAGCCCAGGGGCGGAGTGGCCGACTTGTAGTCGGAGGGTCGGGAGTTCGCGCCTCGGGTCCTCGGCGTTAACATGTCACGCGCATGTCAACTGTGAACTTGTCATCAGGTCGGTCTAGCGTGAGCTTGTCAAACCAAACTAGACATGTCTAGATAGCGTAGTTGGTGCTGTTCCCTCGTAGCCCAGGGGCGGAGTGGCCGACTTGTAGTCGGAGGGTCGGGAGTTCGCGCCATGGGTCCTCCGCGTTAACATGTCACGCGCATATAAACTGTGAACTAGTCATCAGGTCGGTCTAGCTTGAGGTTGTCAAACCAAGCTAGACATGTCTAGATAGCGCAGTTGGTGCTGTTCCCTCGTAGCCCAGGGGCGGAGTGGCCGACTTGTAGTCGGAGGGTCGGGAGTTCGCGCCATGGGTCCTCCGCGTTAACATGTCACGCGCATGTAAACTGTGAACTAGTCATCAGGTCGGTCTAGCTTGAGGTTGTCAAACCAAGCTAGACATGTCTAGATAGCGCAGTTGGTGCTGTTCCCTCGTAGCCCAGGGGCGGAGTGGCCGACTTGTAGTCGCAGGGTCGGGAGTTCGCGCCTCGGGTCCTCCGCGTTAACATGTCACGCGCATGTCAACTGTGAACTAGTCATCAGGTCGGTCTAGCTTGAGGTTGTCAAACCAAGCTAGACATGTCTAGATAGCGCAGTTGGTGCTGTTCCCTCGTAGCCCAGGGGCGGAGTGGCCGACTTGTAGTCGCAGGGTCGGGAGTTCGCGCCTCGGGTCCTCCGCGTTAACATGTCACGCGCATATAAACTGTGAACTAGTCATCAGGTCGGTCTAGCTTGAGGTTGTCAAACCAAGCTAGACATGTCTAGATAGCGCAGTTGGTGCTGTTCCCTCGTAGCCCAGGGGCGGAGTGGCCGACTTGTAGTCGGAGGGTCGGGAGTTCGCGCCTCGGATGCTCGGCGTTAACATGTCACGCGCATGTCAACTGTGAACTAGTCATCAGGTCGGTCTAGCTTGAGCTTGTCAAACCAAGCTAGACATGTCTAGATAGCGCAGTTGGTGCTGTTCCCTCGTAGCCCAGGGGCGGAGTGGCCGACTTGTAGTCGGAGGGTCGGGAGTTCGCGCCTCGGATGCTCGGCGTTAACATGTCACGCGCATGTCAACTGTGAACTAGTCATCAGGTCGGTCTAGCTTGAGCTTGTCAAACGTCACAAACACAGACTGTTAAACGTCATTCACGCTCTGTCCAACGGCAAATGTATCGGTCAACATGTCAATAAGTCAACTTAAAAAAAAAATATTTATATATATATATAAAGTTGGTAAGACGTTGGGTTCCGTGATGTGGAGAACGTTAAGCACTCATGGCGAGGGTTCGATCCCCATCCGAACTGTAACTTTTTCGTTGGTAATATATATTTTTTGTGGCAAAATAATATTACTTAATTTATTTTACGTAGGAATGTTTTTTAAAGCAAAAACAAAATACTAGAAAATTTCTAACACAGATGTAAACTTCAGTTCAACACAAAATATGTTTGGCCGCAACATAAACACCACCTTAATGGTGCCAGTGCAGTCAGGAGGTAATGTTTTTACAACGGTCTTTAATGCTACGGTTACATTTATAGCTTAACACTATATTACATTAGCAGCAACATTAGTTACTGAAGGCTCACATATAAAACAATTAATGATGTAGTAACATTAATACTGTTGGCACATTAGATTTTTTCTGTTTGGCAACGTCCGCCACGTTTCCACATGTACCGCCGGGAGTCGAATTCGGACTGCCTGGGTGGGAGAGGAGTAGTCTGACCGCTGAACCACCGCGGCCCCTCACTGTGATCAAATTAATTGGAACGTGATTGTGATTGGGCGAACAGCACAAGTGGCAATGGTAGAAGAGAAGACGAACAAGTAAAAGAACGTACGATATATCTTTATCATTTACTTTTTATACTAAATATTATAAACGCATATATATTCAGGCGGAAGAGGCCATTTGGAGGCCAGTAATGTTTTGCTTCTGTCAATGTTAATATGTTGCTAACCACTTTGGAAACTAAATACTATTATTTTTAATCTCACTTAAAAAAATACGGATGGCAGTAATTCTTACCTGCTCGTGAAGTTCTAGTTGAAAGTGTCGTGCATTCAACATAAGTATGATGAGTCTGTAGACTAAGTTGTGAAGAGAAACAACCAGTCCAGCACGGAGGTCCCGTCTGGTAGTTGTGGAAGAACAAACGCCTTCATTAATGAGTATTTTGACCATTTCTTGCATGCTTTCTGAAATAAATTTAAGCTTATTGGTCACCTAAAATCTTTTAAACTTTACGCCAATTTTCAGTGGATTTGGTTACAACCAAATTTTATAATTTTTGACCCTGACGGATACACATTTCGAAAACGGTGACCACTTCAAGTTTTATGTTACTATGCCATATATTAGGACAAGTTCCACCGATTTGAACTTAATTGGTTTGAACTAATAATATCATTGATACTTACTTAATATATTGTATTTATGCATATTAACATATGTATTGTATATATATGTATATATACATTGTGTATACAGGTTGAGTCGTTTAAGTATGCTAACCTGGCGTAAGCAAAATCCTTAGGACAAAAAAATAGGGAAACATATATTATGACGTAGGGACTAAAGCGATTTCTGAGGGCGGCAGAAGTCCTGAAACTTTGCGATCAGAAATGTGCTATGCAACGATAAATTGGAAACCACTTGCGATTAAGCAACGAAAATTAGTATACAGGCAAACGTTTCCAGGGTAGTTTACCACACAAAACAGCATAACGGAAAGTACACCCCTTCGTACATTACATCGTACATTACATCGAATTGCTTTGAAATTTGTAACCCTGCGCGTGAACCAGTTTTAAATGACATGACAGTAATCAGCATGTAAAATGTATTAAAAAAGGTCACTTTGATAATACCCGCTAATCCCAACCGTTAAAGCAGAAATCACATTTTTAGTTGGACGGCAGATTGATGGCGGCATGGGAGGTAGGCCTGTTTCAGTCACTGTTGCCCAAGACATACCAACTGACAACATGGTTCATGTTTTTGTCCTAATGCAGGTATATGACCCCCTAGTAAATGGTGGTAGTGCGGGGTAGTCGAAAAAAACTAACACCGGTTCCGAGTAAGAGTGATTTATTTCGAATGCAAAGAGTTTACATGGTTACAGCATATGGTCGAAGTGTGAGCCACACATCTCCATACATGAACGAATGCGATGCTCATATGACAGGCGCACATGCTGCAACATACCGGGATTAGCCTGTTCGGTACGGCGTGCGTCTAGAACACATTGTCATAGATCCTACACATTGTCCACGTCAGTTGCATACACTTGTGTCTTCAAGTGACCCCACACGTAGGAGTCGACTGGATCTAGGTCCGGTAATCTGGGAGCCGACCCACTGACCCACCTCGGCCAATACAACGCGCTAGTGCCGCATCCATGTACCACATGTCTTCTCGTAGATTAGGTGGTACATCTTCAAGTAGTTGCGGCAGGTCGTCGTCCAAACGCCAATGTACTGTGCACGTCCAGCTGGTAAATATCGAGCTGGAGACTTCTCGGCGTATCGACGACGCGCAGCTGCTGCATTACAATTCGTTTCACCAGACGCGAGATGCATGTCCGTCAGTTGCTAATTACTACACTCCATCACACACGTTGTGAACAACTGTCGCTGTGTGAACTACCAACGCAATGCCAGCAGGCAGGCAACCTCGTCACCACTTGACACAACAGGAGCCAGTGCAATGGGGCACTTGCCCTCAGTAACTTCTCAGCCGTCCTCAATCTTATAAACTCTTTGCCTTTAGCCAGGATATCAGTTCACACGTCATGCACGACAGTGGACAGGCTGCCTACCTTCCAGGCAACCATTAATTTCCCGTCCTGTTTAACGTGTGATTTTTGCTTTAACGGTCGGGATTATCGTATACTACCAAGGTGACCTTTTTTTTATTGCTTTTTGCATGTTGATTACTATCATGTCGAATTGCTTCAAGCGCAAGGTTACATAGTTCTAAGCAATTGGAGGGTGCCAACCACTATTTAATGTTTGAAGGGGTGTAAAAGTTCGCCTGTATGCCAATTTTTGTTGTTTAATCGCACGTGGTTTCCGATTTATCGTTGCATAACACAATCCCAATCGCAATGTTCCAGAGCCTCTACCACTCTCAGAAATCACTTTAGGTCCTATATCACATATGTTTCGCTATTTATGTGTCCTAAGTATTCCGCTCACGCCGAGTTAGCATACATTAACGACTCATCCTGTCTATCACATGACATGTGATTATTGGCAAAGTTAATTAGGAGTATAGTAACTTGGGCTCACATATTATGAAATTTTCTGCTTTTCGGTGTTATATTTCTAAAACTACAATCATCTGGATACAAATATTTACATTTATGCGGTCCTTATATAAACCTCTTTCAGATAACGAAACAAAAATTTGTCGTGAAATATAGCCCTAACTACGTAAAATCGAATATATATATATATATATATATAATATTTTGGGATATAATGGTTGTGGCGTTAAGTTTTCTTAAAGGATGATTAGCAAAATTTGAATTACAAAAATCATAGACTGTTACAAACCAAAATATATGCAAAAGTTGCTTATTTTAAGCACTGTAAGAAATTGCGAAACATTTCAAAGCATGATTTTACTGATTTCCATAAGAACTCATTGTTTTTATTATGATATTAATTATTTCATTTCTGTAAGTGAGTTAGTTTTTATTATTTATCTATATTCCCAAAACACTGGAACTGTGATTTTTACTTTTCATGCAAAAATATTCTGTCTAAAATTGTTCTGTGTGAGGTATAAGTACTTGTAAGTAATGTTCAAAAGTTAAACATTTTTTCCTACAAATATAAATAATGACATATTTGGCGACTACCAGGAAGCCAAGTCGTTCCACAGCTGTCGTCACTCGGTGCGCGCGACACAGTCTTCAGACAGTCCCACGCCTTTGCACGTCAGTCGTCATACGTTCATACGAGCGCACATATACGACATACAAAGTGTTTGTCTCGGCGTTCTTTACCCCGCGTAGACCTTTGTAAAAACTGTTTCAAAACAACCTATTTGTAGGCACGGAGACACAAGCGATAATTTTTGGAATGCATTTTCTAGAAACTTCTGATCTTAAAATAAGCGTGGCAGCATTCATCTCCTCCAGGAAATAATCTTACAGTGTCCTGCTTGATTAAATTCTTGACTATTTCTTTGGCGTACATTACTGAAAATTTCCAGAGATCACAATACATTTTTAATTTGCGCTTTTTAGTAAACCTGCTCAGTTAGGTAACCAGTAATGCCGTCATTTAGATACAAGACGAATATGGGTTTGAAAACCCTAAAAAAGAAAACTATTTTAGAAGCAGGATTAAATATGAAACACAATCAAAAGGGTTCATAAAACTTTTATATTAAGAGCGTTATTTAATTTTACAACTCAAACACTTAAGTTCCAGAGAGATACTTTATTTATGCGTTACGTGGTTTCAGTTCATAACCACTAAAATATTCAGTTACAAATCAGCACGAGAGTCGAGACCTGAAGTATAAGTGCGTGTGAGTTCGTCGACTGAGGCAGTGTCAATCTCAGTAGATAAGAGCTGGAACTTTGTTAATGCAGTGTCAATCTCAGTAGATAAGAGCTGGAACTTTGTTAATGCAGTGTCAATCTCAGTAGATAAGAGCTGGAACTTTGTTAATGCAGTGTCAATCTCAGTAGATAAGAGCTGGAACTTTGTTAATGCAGTGTCAGCTGAGCTGTGTTTGCTGACAAGTTTCTTCCTTTTGAACATGCATTTTTTTCCACCGAATATCGTAAATAATTTGGTTAATCATTTCAGAACGAATAATTGAAAATAATCGGCGCGTGGCCGTGTCGAGAAACATGAACACTTGTCTCTCGTGACTTACGTCGACAGATAGAGACGAGACAAACATGACCAAGCTATGACATCGCAATCACGAGATATAGGCTACTACTCGCAGATGTTCATCCACGCTCAACCTCACCGCCAGTCGCCGCGCGTCCCCATCACGCGTGTGCGGCCTCAACTCAAGGTCATGCTCGCGTTGTTGTCGTACACCCCATTGAACAAGATCGTATTTATTTCATTTGTGTTGACCCAAAGTTACAGTTATCAGCCTGCAAACGTTATCTCGCCGTTTCGTCCTGATATCACGTGTGTTGTCCCGATGTCAAAAAGTAAGACGGCCTGGGATGTATCTTAAGGCCATTTCACACGATCAAATATTTATTGAATTCACTTACTTGCATTCAATTTATTGAACTAAAAAGTCAGTTCATTTGCCTTTCAATGAATTGCATTCAATAAAGTTTCAAGTCTCCACATGAAAATTTATCTTAAACTTTTTAATGAAACCAGTTTAAAAAATACCAAAAGCAAATTTTAAGAATTATCTACGACTCATGCATGACACGAAAATAGTTGGTTAAACCACTAATTTTTTCATTTTATTGCATATTTTCTTTTCATAAAATATGCATCCTTATTTTGTAACAACTTTAAACATGTGCACACAAATATATTTTTTTTATTCCATTACTTTCATAAATTCACAAGATGTTCTGAACGAAAATCTTGAAGGAAAACGAGGCATTCGAGAAATTTAAAGAGGAAATGGCCGCGATTGTGACGTTTCTATGGCGTCATATAGCATTCAATGAATTTAATTAAATAAAGATTGAAGGTAATAAAAAATAATTGATCTTGTGAAAGGGTCTTTAATGTTATAGTAATGTGTAAGCGACGTGTGGGTATGCTACTACGGTGAAGTGGACGTATAACTAAGTTCCGGCAAAAGGCCTCCGCTATAAGGGCGCATCAACATTGGCCCCGCCCGGATACACTGCGAAAAACACTGATTCTCAATGCAAGTGAATATGTTTGATTATTGTACCCTGTACGGCCTGCGGGCTGAATCGTGGCTGTATGAAGTGCCGTCATAGCTATCGTGTGCACGGTAGACGACGTTCTCTAACTGCACCCGGGGCCGCGGTGGCTGAGCGGTTAGACTACTCGCCTCCCACCAAGGTGAACTGGGTCCAATCCCCGGCGGGCCACTGTCGGATTTTTGCAAGTGGGAATCGTGCCTGACGATGCCGCTAGTTGGCACGTTTGCTCGGGGATTTCCCGTTTCCCCCGCCCTTGCATTCCGGCGCTGCTCCATTCCCACCTCATTTCACGTCACCGCCTCTCAAGACGTCGTTGTTGAGAGCCACCCACGTCCTACTGATGTGCACGCCTCGCTCGTAGTTCCTGCTCGATGCTACATCGGACAGTGCGCTGCGTCAGATGTAACGGTCGGTTCGACACGCTTAGGCCGCCGTGAGTAACCAGGCAGTTGAAGCAGAGTTCCTTACTGCGGGCTGTTGACTGCCTTGCTAATGGCGTTGCATTAACCAATCCTGAACATTCATACACAGAATGAGCTGTCTCCTGACGAACAATACATGGCTGCGACTGGTTGGGCCCAGAATTAGTCACAAATACTGATTTGGGAGGTTGTGATACATAACTGGATTTTTGAGGAATGGCCTTATAGTAAGCTTGACTAGTGCTTGACTTCCGTATCAGTGGCACAGTCCATGATAGAGACCCATGCACATTATCAGCCCGCCCCGCACGCGAGCTTTCAAACTGAGTACGCAGTTCCACACCCAGCTTTCTCATAATGACGGGATTTTCGCCAGTTGCATTACAACCATATCCCTCAAGAGCCCGTGGATTTTCATTGGACGTGCTAACAAAATGCCTGACAGATTTATGATTTGTAATGTTGACAGAAAATAACTCAAGAATTCAGCTTATGTAAAAAGTTGTCACCTTTCTCAAATTTTGGTACTACGCCACAAGATAATTCTCAGAAGAAATTGGAAGATTTTTCACCAATTATAAAGCTTCTATTGTGATGCAACCCATTAAATATTGTAACTGTTTAGCATCAGCCAGGGAATGATTGTTGCGAATGGTGGTCTGGTACAATAGCGAAAACATTGGCCAGTCTTCCACTGAGTAGATAAAGTAGGCAATTTGATGTTGGGAAGTATTACATTTCCAGATGGATTGGCAACAGGTGGAATTGATTTATTGTGAACAAAACATTCTTACCGAAATACGAAGCCACGATACAATGTGTGTCGGGCAGTAAATTAATAACATATTATGTTTAGAGGCCACAGTCTTTTTATATAAATCTTCAGGAAGTGGGTCCAACTGTAGCAAGTTGTCACATACTGAATATAAAGTACTAATATCAATCACATCAAGTTGCACGCCAAACGCATTTGACTCGTATACAACTTCGACAGTAAAAAGTGGAGCCCTTGTTAATGCCTGTATTCGCTCGCTAATGTGACGTTATTTAGTTTCCTGAAGTTTCAGTTGGGATAAAAATGTCTTGAAACCCATGTCGAGTATTATGATGAAGCAAGAAAGCAAGCGATAATAACCGTACAAAGATGACAACACCGTAATATATCGCGTTACAGCACAAAGCTAGGTTATGTAAATGTGGTTTGGCGGCAAAAAGTTTAAAACCTACGGGAAAAAACTTTACATGCCGAAACACTACTCAGGCTTAATCTGGCTAATTCAAGGACGCACAAAACAACAAACGTAACCGGGAAAAGACAATGGATAACATTAACATGAGACTGAGAGGATGATATTACATAAAGAAATCAGAATCAATATTTTATTGTAGCAATCACCGAGGATATCGTAAATGATGACACGAGGGCATATATCTCGTTTCTTCACAGAATGTCTGAACAGTGAGTGGATGTATGCGGTGGCGTCGGCACTTCAATCACGCGCGCTGGAGATCACAATCACGTAGCAGGCGCAATCCAGCGACGAAACATAACATAATAGCTGATCGCTTTCACTCGTGAAGTATTCCGGCCCAGAGGACCAAAATGGTTTTTGTAATTAAACATACGAATTCTGCTGGAAAACAAATGATTGAGAGATCGCCACTAGCAAATTAACTCTGGAGCCATCTTGAGTTCCACTGATCTTCTGGGGGCGACGGCGCACTACTTCCAGGATACAAGTATTCATGCGCCCAATCACGTGGCACGTTGGCGCATGTGTACACCATTATAAGGCCAGAAAACCATCGTATTATAGCCGTACTGCCTGTAGCCTGTAAAGTGTGGCCTGGTTGTCGTAATACCAATAAATATTTTATTACGTCCGTGATGAGTCCTGCTGGGCTCGTGGGAATTTACTGCCATTTAAAAAAACCATAGTGCACTTCCTAATACGGCATTTACTTGCGATAGCAGCCGAGGAAATGAGAAACTGGCATTTGACCGGCTACCCTTAGCACACTGCCTGCCGCTTGTTTGAACAAAACTCACGGACGATTATACCCAGTGTTTATAGTGCCTTAGGCTGATCAATTTGGAGTATTTTATCTTCAACCTGAATCGTTAAGCAACGAGTTTAAACAATTCATTAAACTTGATGTGTATTTTCAACACAATATGACAGAAATATAAAGGCTAGAAGCACATATATGTTTATAAATTACCAGCTACACGACATAT
Organism: Clitarchus hookeri; assembly: GCA_002778355.1. Classification (NCBI taxonomy): domain Eukaryota; kingdom Metazoa; phylum Arthropoda; class Insecta; order Phasmatodea; family Phasmatidae; genus Clitarchus; species Clitarchus hookeri. The sequence continues at coordinate 100,489 of NQII01004773.1, read as the reverse complement.
TACACCACCGCAACCAAGTGGCGTGGGTTTAATTCTCTGCAGGGACATGAATTTTAAAAACTGGCGAACGACTGATTCGACTTAACCAGTTGGTTCACTAGATGCAACATAAGTTTTTAAGAATATGTTTTGATAGCTGCGCCATTTTAAGTGGTTAAATTGAATATGACTATTTTTTTATCCTGTGGATTAATCATTATCAAACAACTCCAACAATATTTATTTTAAATTTCTTCATACTAATGTTACATACAGTAGAACCTCGATTAACCGTCACCCTCGGGACCGGGACCATGACGGATAACCGAATAGACGGATAACAGAAATAATAATAGCGCCGCTACAACTTAGCACCTAGACAGTGTTTGGCGTGGCAACATCGCAATTCACTGCCTTGCATGTTATAACGGCGCCATTGTAAGTCCTAATTGTGATGATTGCTGCGCAGTACTTAATGTGAAATGATTTTAAAAGAGAAAAAACAAAACCACGCCAGTTCAAGTGAAAAATACTTTATTAAAATATTTTATTAAGAAAACAATGAAATATCAACTATACATGTACGTACTGTACTCTAAAAACTTACGTTACCGGTACAGTATTTAGTTTTTAAAATAATCCGTCATTTTCTTTTGTTTCTTTCCCCGTCGAGCTTTTTGGGCGGCCATGTTTCTGATTTTTCTGAGAAGAAGCACCTGGGTCCCGGTAGCCTCCTCTTGACGCTCGAACCAGTCAATGCACTGTGTTAACATCGATTCCGCTTCTGAATGGGTGATTCCTGGGTTGTTATCAAGCGCCGGTTCAGCTTCTTCCACGTCTTCATGATCACCACCGTCATCAAGTTGCAAAACATTGGAAACAATTTCATCATCACTCAAGATTTGAAAGCCTCCATCCTGATTGTCACTGTTTAACCAGTCTGTCACTTCTTGAGTTGATAAAGTTTCATCTATCAATCCGTTGTTACAAAGCTGCACTATTTCGTCAACACTGACAGGCTCATGTTCTGCAGATTCCTCAGTAGAAGGTTCAGGCCATAATTTATTCCAAGCGTTCTTCAGGTTTGTTGCCGTGAGATCTGACCACGCGTTGGCAACATTAAAAATTGCATCCTTGATGTTGTATGTTCTCCAAAACTCCTTAACCGTTGTAGCGTCGTCAGAAGACAGCAAACTTTCAATAAAAGCCTTCCTGTAGCGTCGCTTCATGTTCTCAATCACACCCTGGTCCATGGGCTGAATGAGAGGTGTTGTGTTTGCAGGAAGAAAGAAACACTTTATTTTACCGTCATCACTTTGAAGTTCATTGTAAGGGTGGGAAGGGGCGTTGTCCATGAGCAACAATGCTTTCTGTGGTAATTTCTTCTCTGCAAGATGAGCTCTTACTTGGGGAACAAACACTTTGTGAAACCAGTCGAAAAAAATCGTTTGGTCCATCCAAGCGTTTTTTTTAGCATAGTAATTTACTGGTAAAGCGTTCAAATTCGAATTTTTAAATGCACGGGGTTTTTTAGATTTTCCTATCACTGCTAAGGGTAATCTATGATTGCCTGTGGCATTTGCACACACCATTGCAGTGATTCGATCTTTTTGGATCTTAAAACCTGGAGCAGATTTTTCTGAGAATGAAGCCAGTGTCTTTTGTGGCAGAGCTTTCCAGTTAAGTCCAGTTTCGTCACAATTATACACTTGTTCCCTACTGAGATTAAGATCGTACATTTTTGCAGTAAATTCTGCTCTAAAGCCCTCTACAACAGCACTGTCTGAGCTAAGTTTTTCGCCGGTAATGTCCAGTTGTCGAATGCCGTGACGAAACTTAAACTTTTCAAGCCATCCCATGCTGGCTTTGAAGGTTGGGTCGCCATCTAGTTTTTTGTTCATGTCCATCGCCTTCGTCACTATAATGGGTCCAGAAAGGGGTATCCCTTGGCTTCGGGCTTGAACGAACCACTGATAAACAGCACTATCGAGTTGTTCAAATTTTGCTGGTCTCATTGTTTTTCTAATCTTGACATCTCCATCTGTGTTTTGGTAAAAACTATGCACAAGGAGTTAAAATAGACGTAGTGCAAAATTATCATTTACGGTTGTTCTTGCAACCCCATAAATCTGAGCCAGACTTGTAGCTGTTTCACCTTTCTTCAATCGTTTAATAATTTCTAGTTTTTTGTCGAGTCCCAAAACCACACGTTTCCGTTTCTCAGCCATAACAGAAGAGCAACCCACACTATGTATAAACAGCACTGTCAACAATAAACGGTAAAGCACGAACACTAGTAGGCACTGCACTCGAAATCGGCAAAAACTTCGGTTCACTGTAGTAAGCCACGCACCGTACTGAACTGAAACAGTAGCAGTGGAATGCAGAAGACAGTGTAAGGGGGGGTGGGCGCGCAAACCCAAGGTCACTGCCCTTGCCGCCAATGACTCACGCACAGTGCAGGTGTGCAGTACAGTCGTCACTACTCATCATAGAGCCTCGACAGACGATCCGGCTCGGCGCTGACGCGGAAACATACAATTTTTTTGCGCTAGCGGGGTGGCGGTTAATAGAGACTGACGGTTAAAAGGGTGACGGTTAATCGAGGTTCTACTGTACATGAATACAAACACATAAGCTACAATTGAATTTGACGTCTGCAGACAACAAAGTATCTGAANGAGGTTCTACTGTACATGAATACAAACACATAAGCTACAATTGAATTTGACGTCTGCAGACAACAAAGTATCTGAAAGTTGACTTCTGCAGACAACAAAGTATCTGAACGATGAAATAATAGATAAGTGAATAATGTGGATTGACAGTACATAACATAAAAAAATTAACTTTCGTTAATATTCTAGCGGTAGAAAAAAAAATTACGGTATACCAAGTGGAAATTTACTGTTCAAGGATATGTTTAATCAATACTATATTGTAATAAAATGAAAAAAAAAAAAAATGAAAAAAAAAAAAATTAGGAGTGTAAAATTTTTTTTAAATAATAATTTTCGGAATTTGTGAAATGAATGAGTACAATGTAAATATAGAGATGTTATGTATGAGAGTTTCAGGAAAGTTCAATAATATTAAGAGTTAATCTCAATTAAAAAAGAAAATAATATTTTTTTAGATGATGTATGTTTGTAAAAAAGAATTATTTGTGTACCTCATTCGCAAAATGTATTTACGACTTGGCTATAAACAGCGCAGTAGCTAACCTTCCTACGGAATGTCACATTTGCAGCGCTTTTTTAAAATCCAACGATTAATACAGCTGGAGGCACTGCTCGAGATCACCATGTTTGCAGGGATGTTTGTAGAAACTCACCTCCTATTGGCTAATGCACTCTCCTCTATTCTTCTTTCAACATTTTTCTCCTCCATATTAGCTTTAACCACACCCCGACTAGGGGCCTATTCAGATTATTACTATATACAACCTCCTAGGTACTGATATAGCACATAGGTTACAGGATACTGTAATGAGCAAATAACGACAGTCCTGTCACTGCCATTGGTGAGCAGCAGTCGTCAGTGACGACTCCCCATACCATGCCACCAGTAGCAGGAAATGTGTCACTGCCAGTGTTGAGCAGCAGTCATCAATGACGTCCCCTCAGACCATGCCGCCAGTACCAGGAGACGTTCTCTTTCGGGACACGAGGCAGGAACTATAATACTCTCTACTGTGTCTCACACTCTGGTACGGTGATCATCAATTCCCAATGACAAGCGTTATTCAGCAATTAATTCATAATCTCGCTAATACATAATGATCTATTTTGTTCTTTTCTCCCACCAACACAGACGAAGGCACCTTTGTAGCGGTATTAACGGCAGAACATGCAGCTAAATAGGCTAGGTGATTTGCCTTTGCTGGGTCTGTGTAAATGCTTCTGGCAGAGTTACATTGCTGCTGTGGAGTTGCGATTGGTTGGGAGGTAGATTCGTGCCTGTATGATGGCCTGAAGATCTTCCCAACTTGTCTGTCGGGATTGTCCCTAACCGGACCAGTGTGTGTTTGGGTGTCTTCACATGTCCATTCTTCTCAACAGTCTGAATGTATAGTTAGAACGGCACGAATGACGGGTAGTCAATGTGCCGCAGCCTTACAGTCTCATCTCTCTGTCTCACACATTATCTCGGTCTGCTTACTGCTCCTCTAACACGCAAGACAAGCATCGTGCTTCAAATCACGTGCGTACTTAAGATGAGTGTCCGTTTACCACGTGCTCTATGCGTTTACTTGAGCTATCGCACAAAGTCTTTCATTTGCATGTCGTCTATTGTTGTATTTATTTATCAACTTTCATGGTTCTCAAACAAATTTGTCACTATGAGAATATTTCTATGGCAATGAGTGTATTTTTCGATGCATATAGCATGGTAAAGTAGAAATATTTACTTGTAACACATTAATGCAAATCGTATAAGTAACTTAAATAAACCATATCCAAAAAACAAAAACATTTTAAAAAGTATATTTTTGCAACAAACTTAAAAGAGGCTGTTAGGCAAAGGAAAATTTACGTTCACAAAAGAAAAGATGCAGAAGGAAAAAATGTATAGTGCAATTTACATTTAAATATTATGTATGGTTCGCAGAATTTAAATTTTTAATTCTGTTGACATAAGATATACATTTTTAGCGATAAAACCTATGATTGAAACAGAAACAAACTAAAATGTTTTGAATTCATCAGAAATAAGTGATTTATTCGTACACTCTAAGTTCTAAACTGTTAAAACTTCTCCAAATCAGCTTATTTAACTGCAAATCTGTCGCCCCACTTGAATCAGTAAAATTCTTCTGATCGTTTTAGTTGCTAGTATCTGCTGACAAAACATTGCTTTGTACTGATTCCTAGTAAACTGCACTGGCCTGGCAGTAAAACCTCAGTGCATTCCACTGATTCATAAGTATATAACATCTCATGAACTGAATATTCAGTGAAATAATTCTACTGATTGTCATCACTGACTCATATTTATAATGTAGCGTTTTTTTAAAATCAATTAGCATCGCAATGAGTAACGCGGGAATCATTTTCCTGCCAAGAGGAAAAAAACATATAAAATAATATAACTTAGCTAAGAACAGATTATAGAGACTAGTCAGCTTACTAGGATCATGCCATGATGGAAGGGTAATCTTTAAACCACATCCAGGGAAACAATAAGTTTAACTTCTAAATTAAATACAACAATCTACGATTTAAAAACTTTCCTTTTCAGTATTTATTAAGGCTTGACAGTGAAGCCAATAACACAGTACAAAATGTGACGCAGTGTTTGCAGAGGTTCCCTGGGAAACATTACGTCAAAGTTACAGCAGTGAGAACTTAGCCGCTAGCTCGCACAACAAGGCCACTCTCACGCCGCTACACTTCCCAAAGTAACTAGTTACAGCAGCGCTACTTAATTAACGAGGGTACAAGTAATCTGGGTGCCGAGAAGCACTGCCTCTAGAAACGTATCGCATGAAATAATTCCGCCTCTGTGAAATTAGCATAAATCGATTGCGCAAGCAAGGTGGGAATGAAGATTAAACACGCAAAATACACGCCCACATGATTGTAAACTCAACCGTCTTTCTGGAAAATATAATTGTATGGTAGCACTACTCTCTCACTGAGGAATACATATCATTCTACAGCAACGTTAGTTGGCATCCCAGGTCGTAATACGGAAAAAACAATCGTGTTAAATCTTTAAGAACTGTACTGCCCGTCTGCTCGAGCCAGCCTACATCGCACTAATACCTACATTATGACTACGTCAGCGGCTTACACACTCATACTGTCCAAGCAAAGAAAAAGCACTACAATAAGGAGTCCTTTCCAAGGCATTATGTTGAAGAGCAGACAAACTCGGTAGAAGCCAAATTTTCATATTACGTATAAAATAAAAATGTAATAAAATAAAATGAATTTAAAGCGTACTATGTTCATTGAAATATTATGAAGTAAAATCAACGCGATTAAAAATTAACGCATGTCGTACTTACTACCAGCAATAACCGGTTGTAAAACAGTAAATGTCCGGTAGCACTATTGAAAAATCAATTGTTAGTTGGACATAAAATTCTGTTATTAAACAGAAACGACAACGGAAATTATAATTAAGTCGTTTGTGAAATGTCTGCTGCAAATCGAAGTATTATTTTGAATGAGGCACGTGAACTCCTTTGTTAAGCAAAACAGTATTGGAAAATTGTTTAAATTTGCAAAACAAAATTTGGCAAAACAAAATATATTATTTCAAAGCATATTGCTCTTTTTTTTTTAATAAACCACTTGCTTGAAGTTTTACATACTTATTTTTAACTTTACTTTAATAAAATGTCTCTTAGACTTACACCAGAGGGTTGCAGGAAACATTTTAGATCTACGAATGGGGCAATAAAAGGCAGCATCTTATTTTATGGAATAAAGGATACACGGTCTGACACTTTACGTGCGAAGACATCTAACCAGGCAGGTAAGAGAATGTCGTGTACAGTATTCTTTATGGAACGACCTACTCTGAAAATATTTTATTACGAATATTAAATACATAGAAATGTTTAATTTAGAGCTACTTTTTAAGTCCATGATTATAATATAACTGTTCCCGCGTCGTCAGCTTTCCCGCCAGACGTGTGTGTTGTGCAATTAGCAAGAGTATTCTTCAACGTGAAAGTAGGTGCGGCACGACCGCCCGTATTGAATGCGCCAATAAGAACGATGACTTGACACAAGTTCAGGGCTAACCTGCTTATGTTTATGTAAGGTGCAATATCGTAAATCCTCTTTCAAACTAACCAACAGCAACATGTCTGTGGTATCAAATACAGACAGTTTTCAACATATCTAAACCGAGGTACTTTTACAACTCGGCCGAATAACATTCTTTCCCTCCTTTTAGCGCTATGAAATACAGTTATCTCTTAGCAAAAACTAATTTATAATTAAAATAGTGTGCTAAAGACTTTGGCAGATGATCAGCAAAGGTAAATGGCGGAGCTAAGAAAAAGGATGGAGGATAATACCACGCAGCAGAAGGAGCGCCATCTCGCATGAGCAAGACCACGCGAGGTCCAGCAACTACTGGCAGGGGAGGATGCTGCTCTGGACCACAGCATCTCTCTGAGGAGGACCCGGCTGCATGAGTCATGTTGGTGCGCGGAATTCTACAGTATTGAAAGTCACTACGGAAACGTTACCTTCGCGAACACCAGCTATATTTGCTATCTAATTGTAGAAACTGGAAGTACATCATACACACAGTGCGAAGTCAACACAGACTACAGCCAAGTAGCAAGGTTCAAGAGAAGACACGACTGTACGCATCCTTGTATGTAGCGGTCATGGAACGGGCATTTATGTAACACCATGTTGGGGCTGGGGGCATTCCAAACACCTAATACCGCACTCAAAGGAAGCTCAGCAGAAACGCCCGCCGCACAAATGTTTACAATACTAAAACCACCTAAACGCCTTCCAAGCTGTTTCCAGCAGTCTCAATTACAGATTCGTCTGGAAGAACGAACACTTAACCTACTCACGTGGTTTCCTACGTCGATCGTAATCACACAATACATTTTCAAAATGGGCGCGATCTAAGAACTACATCTATAGAATTTGCAGAAAATATGTTACTATCAATTGTTTAATACTCTTTAAACGAAACCGTGGTGTAACGTAAACAGCATTAATTCACATTATTTCCCCTCTGATTTTAGAAATACGTATATAAGTATGATCGCAACGCTGGACGTGTTGGTGTTTTATTGTCTCTCAACAGGAACATATTTCCAACCTCACCACGTTCCCGGCATCATGGCTATTTGAACTGAAATCAAAATTTGCAACTCTGTAAATATTCTATTTGTTTCAAAAACAGTACCTGATTTTAAACAATTACTGGATTACCTCTAACAATGTTGATTAAATAGTTCGGATAGAAACATTATCTCAAGAAACTGTAATGCGCCTGGAGTGAATTTGACATTTAAAACACGCAAGGTATAATTAATTACGATGCGAATGAAAAGGTTCAAACATTGTTGTAATTTGCTTATAATGTTGATTGTCTCAAATTACGTAATTATATGTTACCCAAAGTTAAATTCATGTATGTTATTTTCCTTACCGAAATACTACTTAACGAAGATATTTATCCCCGTGCTTTTATTTTAATTCTCGTAACCCTAATTCAGAGCTACACAGAAAAAATAACTACACTAAATCAGATTGCTTAATTCTCTTCGCCTCCCTGAAAAATCACAACTGATCTGAACTATAAAATTTTTACAACGTCTATAATAAGCTCAACCCTACAACAAAGGCCGTCTCAGAGTGTGGGGCTGAAAAAATCCCCACCGTTATTTCAAAACATAGTAATTAGCCAATGTGGTTTTCCAAAAATTTCATCGCACTGCATAAAAATAACTTCCATGAATAGTATAAAAAACTGAAGGCAATCGATTTTTATTTTTCATATAGACGGCAAGCTAAACAAACACTAAACTCATTAATTTAACTGGACTCATTACGAGTTCACTACTAATATGTACTGTGAATAAATATTCGTGGATTTGTTTGTTTTGAATTAATTCATTTTAACATCTACTTCGAAGCACACCCGTATTATTCTGTAGTAAACAAGGAAGATGTCGATATTTTAATTACGAATACTACATGGAGGCTGTCGCTAAGTTTGTGGGTTAACATGGCAAACGGCATTAGAAAAAATATGCAGTGGTAAAATGTTGCGCTAAATACATACATAATGTATGGTAAGTTTCTTTAAATTTCAAATTCATTGCAGTTGGCAATTCTCAAACGATTTTTATCGATATACATATGATTAGGTAAAAATATTATGAAAATTTATTCTGAATGTGCTTGCAGAGTGGCACCCTGCTTGTTTGATGGCAATAATATCACTTGCAAAGACGAGCTGCACGCTTCTCTACTCTCCAGATGAGCGACAAGAGAGGAACACATCGGCAACCCGACTGCTGTTGTGATAACTGTAACTCTGTCCGTGGCAAAGTACTTTCTCCTTTCACTGAACCAACAGTGCATACATTATACATACTATCGGTGATCTAAAAGGAAAGGTTAGGTATATAACGAAAAAAAAACAGGGGTACAGCATACATGTTGCCTCCATACATCTGGGAAAGATGACAGAGCATCCTAAACTGGTGAATAATTGTAAGCCCAGACTTTGTGCTCTGACCTGTGTTGCAATATTGTAAACGTTCGCCTATGCTTGTCACTGCACCAGTGTTCACAACTTAATACGCTATTTCAACCCTGGATTTGCTTGAAGTTGGAGTTGTTGTTCGACACTGGATCTCTGTATCCCACTGGTTGACACCGCCAACTCCACGACGAAACTTCAATAGCAAACTACATAGTTATTTAGCTTATTTGTGAAATTGACTTTAAAATTTGTGGTTAGTTCAGGATCAGAAATAAATTGATGTGCGTTGATATAATGTGATTGGCTAGTTGGCACTATTTTCCAGCATGCTTTTGTTATTGAAATACATGAGTGTGACCACCTGTGCATCAAAAATGCGATACATACTCGAATTAAGACTATAACGGGAATAACCACAAAAAAATGTATGTTCATCAACACAAACAAAGTTGGAAAAATACAAACGACTTACAGTCTACAGTGATTCCTGACGACAGAACGCATCTCGAAGGTAGAAACTGAAGCACTCGTTCATTACAGATATTACAGAAAATGTCAAAGGGCCATTAACAGTTTAATCTGTAAGTGAACAAGACATGCAACTGCTGAATTCAGTTATCGCTTTCATCAAACAATTTTATTTAAATAGATTCATATAAAGTTAGTACGTAAAATTAATGGAAAATTCGGCTTGTTTCCGCCCCATAAACATTGCCTCTTCAAATATTTTGTGCACGAAATTAATAACGGGTGAGAGGCTTGCTTATAGATATAAGTAATTTTTCTTGAAGTTCATTGTGCGAATCTGGCCATACTCTTATATTCTGTGGTGTAATATGTGTTGACCGCATTATGGACATTGAGGATTATATCGGCTGTAACCAAATGCAATACTCAAACGTCGAGGGATAATAGAAGAGGCCATAAGAAACGTTTTTGTTAAATAACTATCAATATTGCATACTCTGTAAAAAAACGCCATTACATCATAGTGCAATATTTGTGCTGTGACCCGACGCAGTTCTTTGTGGTTCGTTTAGATTGGTGCGATGGAACAGTATACTACAGTACATAGTCTGTGGCCAGTCCAGGTCTGTGTTTCGTCAATACGCAGTTGGTAAGTTGCGCATTTAGAGCAGAGCTGTGGAACAGTATTCATGGACTGAATTAACAGACATGCACTTGGTTTATGGCGCATGCAGTGGTCATTCAAGAGCTACTACACGTCTCTGTGCGGAGCGATATCCTGGACGGCGTGTGCCGAACCATCGTACTATCGCCGCTTGCGTGAAACAGGTTCATCGCAGGTAAGATTGTGAGATTGGGTGCTCGTGATCATGGGGTTATTGCCATTCATTTTACTTCACAGTGTCAGTTCAGCAATATTCACATCTAGGTCCATAGGCCTGACGCTGACAGTCAGCGCACAGTGTTCACACCTGAGCTTGAGGAGGGGGTTTTGGAACAGGTCGAGAACAATCCATCAACAATCTCATGGCGTGCTGCACAACAATTGCATATTGATCACATGGCTGTATGGTGGGTGTGGCATGAACAACAGCTGCATCATTTCATCCGCAATTTGTGCAAGCACTGCAACCGAACGATTGTCCTCGTTGGGTTGAGTTTTGTCAATTGTACCTGCAGATATGCACCACGGTACCTCGTTTTGGACACTTTGTGTGGTTTACTGCGAAGCATCGTTCACCCGAGATTGGAGGGTCAATTTATACAACCAACACCTGAGGTCAGATGAAAATCATCATTTGAGCTTCATCCATTCCCACCAACAAACATTTCTCTGTGTTAATTTAACATTGTTACACTTGAATAATGATAACTTCAAAAACAAATATTTATAACTTTAAGTGTTTCTTGTCAAAATTAATTTGCTATAACTCCGTTACAGTGCATTTAATAGATTGCATACATTTTTCCTGATGTTTGAGAGTGATTAAACAATTAAAATTCCACTTTTACAAGGATACAAATTTTGTAAATGTTTAACTGTTGAAATAGCAGAGTGATTTGCTGCCAAGAAGTGGGCAGGTATTGTCTGGGATAATTTGATTGGGCCGTACATGCTGCCGTTGCATCTTAGTGGTAACTTGCACCTGAGGTTCTCGAAGAACATATTGCCTGAGCTTCTCGAAAATGTTCCTCTCTATTTTTGACATCGGTTGTGGTTTCAACATGACGGCGTGACTCCTCATTTCTCTCAAGACGTCCGAGAGTATTTGAACCGTAGATTAAGTGAACAATGGATTGGCCATGGTGGACCCACTACATGGCCTGCTCGTTCCCCCTGCCTCACCCCGCTTGACAGGGGGCACTTGAAGAGCCTGCTGGTGAATGAGATACAAACTGAATAGGAGTGAGAGCTCTTACTCTCAACAGCGCACGCCTGAGGTGGTTCAACGTGCACTGCACGCAGTTGCAGAGCTTGTATTGAAGCAGGTGGCGGCCACACTTTTAAAACCATTTTTATTAAAGATTACAGTTACTTTGAATGTAATGGTTTCATTCTTATTCTCAATAACGTCAAAATGTACCTAATTTGTCAATCTCAAACCTATGGTTATTTAATAAAACATATCTGTTTTGGTCTCGTCTGACATCCCTAGAAGTTTGAGTACTGAATTTTGTTAGTTCCTCTATTTACAGATACTATATTTAAACTATAACCACTTATTTTAGCATTTTTTAGATTTAAAAATAGTGGATTATTAATCCGCATGTCACAATTGGCGAGAAAGGTTGCCTTCAAAGGGAGGGGAAAGTAACCGCGATTAATTCCATGAAATAACTTGATGACAGCGACAGGTGTTGTGGCGTTTGCAGATATTTTTACAGTTACACGTTATCCAGACACTCTGTGTTCAATCTCAATTATTTTATCCAGTAATAAACTAGTGCTTCAGGTCCAATTTCAGCGATGTGTACCGCCCTTAAGATTCACTTCAGACAATAGGTCATATATATGTTTACAAATTTTTTTTTTCTTGATTAACCTGCAACTTCACCTTTAGAACTTATTTTATTTTTTTCTTTATTATACTGCAGCCGAAGTTTGTCGGTTAGATTTAAATACATCATATATATAGCATATTTACACACACACGAACACGAATGAAAAATGCGGCAGAATTCGACAGACAAACTTCGGGAGAGGATTCCTTATGCAAAATCAAGTGCGAAATATACCGGACAATTTTTACCTCAAAATATCGGAAACGAAGTGAAATTAAATTACGATTCTCCAAATATTGTTTTATGTTATTGAGATTTTCAACCTAAGAGCAAACTTTTATTAATACCTCCCCCGTAATGCAGAAAACCTTTTTTACTGTCAGAAATTACGAAAGGACGATGCTGATTTATTGAGCTGTATGACCTAATTTAAAAAAAAAATGACTCTCTTGTTGCAGCTGCCCAGGACAGACCGTTTTTGTGTAAAATGCACACAAAGCATCTGCTTCAGCGATACAGCGCCTAGCACGTAGGCAACACAACCCACTTCGTCTATGGTGTGTCCACTGCACAGACGATGGTGGATGACATTTTTAACACATACTGTTAACAACATGTACCATACATTAATAATCTTACAGTACTGAAGCTGCCTGTTTGTTCTCTAGCGACAGTCGGTGTGTTATTCTCTGCGGGAAATGTTGGTATTGCCTACGCATCTTGAACTTGAACTGTATCGCTGCTGTTTGTGTGCGCTTTACACCAAAACGGCGGGTCTTAGTTGCAACAAGAGGACCGTTTTTGTTCTTTAGGTTTCACTGCTTAATAAACAGACATAAACGTTGACAGATAATGAAGATTATCAAGGGAATGAAGAAGTGTTTCTGTTGGTGCAAAAGTAGCGTGTGCATGTGCTAATGGTCTGTAAGGAGAGAGTGAGCAGGAAAGGAGAAGCGAGGGCGTTGTGCAAGCAGACCTTGAGGCCAGACGGCCGTCCTGCGGTCTTCCAGCAGGCTCCAGTTACCGCTGCTTCCAGCACTCATCTCCAGTCCTGCGACTGTCCCTGCGGTCTCACTCTGTTCCTTCTCGTAAGCAACTTGACCCAAAACTTCCAAACACTCGCCACCTCTCTTCATTCAAATCAAATGAAAATCATTCAACTGTGAAATTAGTTTACAAATTTGGAAGATGTGTTCGCATTAAAGTACATGTTGGTTGCCGCAGGATCGCCGTCACTAACAAATGAAGGTCGCGATTATCTGATCACGTCAAATGTTTCGCTGAGTTAACATCACATGGGGGAGACGGAATGTGTAATGGGCGTGTGGGAATGTAGCGAGGTCGGCTAGTTGTGCGCTCTACCTGGGCGGGCACAGGCAGTCCTCTGCTACTTCGCCTCGTGCAGTGCTGAGTCCGCGCCAGTGCCGCTGTCCTGTCTGCCAGTGTGGCCAACGTGGCCCGCCATTTTCATTCCCGTGTCTGCTTTGGTCCACTCAAGTTGGAGATTTAGATCAAACTAATTCCCATCAAGCTGAAAGTTGGTACACGTGCTTTAAATACCTTCGCAATTAATGTGCTAAAAGTCCTCGTGGATACGAAGTGAGCTTTCGCCGACTTCTTGAAAAATAGTTGGCAAAAAGTGTTCTCTAACAGGATTTTCCATTTTCACTGGTATGCGTTCACTATTAATACGACATGGGTTTAATCTTGATTTCGATTTTGTAATTTTACCACTGTTATTCTCGCAAAAATGTATTAATTTTCTTGTAAGTAAAATTTAAACAGTAAACTTTTGCATAAAACGAGTTACACAAAAACGTGTCCGGTTTAAAAACAATATAATAGCCACAGTTTTATCGACTATATATAACCATTTTGATTGTACCCTAGTCAAAATTCGTAACAATGATTCCCGGCAGAAGTTAGGCTTGACCTCTCCTTCAGCACCTCTCAGAAACAACCCCCAATGGTTTATACCCACAACACCTCTCAGAAACAACCCCCAATGGTTTATACCCACAACACCTCTCAGAAACAACCCCTAATGGTTTATACACCGAGCACTACTTAATTTCTTTCTTAATTAATTTTTTGGGATAATGTAGACATTTTAGGCACAGCGACTTCCCCGGCAAATAATTGTCATAGAAGCGAGTCACTCTTAATCTCCAAACTCATCAACATTTTCATTTCTCTAAAAGAAAGCACGTTTAATATAATAATTCCATATCAACACGGAATGTTTCTTTCATAGATAAGGTTCTCATATGAACCCTCAACCATGCCATACCACAGCTATTGCCACCTTTGTCATCTACATCATACTTCTGTTTGTCATATTTGGTACGTTCTCTGCCATCCATCAGTGATGCAGTCATAACAGGTAAGTCGCCACACCAGGTGTAGTATTGCAGTCAGCATGAGTGACCGTGCAACCTGACCTTCCGCATCTAGCCTTCATTGACCGTTAATCTATAGTGAGGACTCCTTTGTCTACAATATAATACGCTTCCTTTTTGACTTCCATCAGTTACAGGAAGTCCATGCACGGCATCCAAATGGTGTTATCTTCGCCACAATCACTTTCGCTCAATCTTTATTGCCATACACAGGTTAGCATGCAAAAGTGATAGGTGGAATAACATCGTGCTTCAACGCTGATTACCAGAAGACAAGCCCGGCTGAAATTCGTAACAGTTGAAAAATGTTCCTATACTTCTTCTACACAACCGTCAAGGGTTAAAGTATCGCGGCCTAGTCCACAATCATTATTAGCTTACGAAAAGCGATATCTCTTAGCAAATGTACTACTTCTTTGAGAGGAAGAACTTTCTTTATCAGTACTCGAATCTGATGAGGCATAAGGAAGAACACATTGTTTTCCTTCGTTGCAGCTGTAGCTATCTTCATCATCTGAATTGTGAGGTTCAGTGTATCCGACAGTGGAACCAGTAGTTCGGCACTTCCGGGATATTGCGCGTGTTTGGAATAACAAGGTCACAGAGTAAAGAATCTTCTGCGGCAGAGTTATTTGTAGCATTGTCTTCATTTTCGCTGGTAGAGTCAGATGGCACATCATTAGCACACCCGAATCCACTGCATTGCATGCACATATTGGAGCACCTCAAGCTGGCTTTCCTGCAACTGCAAACTCGTTGACAGCCAGTTTTCCAGTTATATGAAACTAGTTGAAGTAATTTTTGAGGAACAGGAGGTTTCAAAGTTTGAATGGGAAACTGTCCTGTCGAATTTATGTTCCATCCCCACTACTGCAAATCTAATGTGTTTCCAAACTACAGTTGAAACTGGCGATACACCTGCATGAAATGCTGGCAGTCTTCGGTGGAAGATTTTCTAGTTACACTACCCTATTCTCTCTCGTAGAACTAGCTTCCTGAAGTACTTGAATCGTAAATAATTGAGTGACTTCGTTGCTTGTGGTGCTCCGTAAAGTGCCAGCAAAAACATTCTCAATCTTTGGCTACAGCATCAGGATTTGCTGCTTCTTCATTGAATATGTCAATGACCTATTGAATATTCCTGTGTTTCTGAAGAAGTTTAATTTCACCCACGCCAAACAAAGCCGACGTGGTGCCACAACCACTGGCACCATGCAGGATCCTCACGTGTCTTTGTATTTGGGGATGGATGGATTGCAACTCAACATAGACGTTACCCAGACAATCCTGCTGGGACCGCGGTGGACCACCAAGGCGAATCGGGTTCAATTCCCGACTAGGTTGATCCCAAATTTTCGTATGTAGGAATCGTGGCGGACGATGCCGCTGGTCGGCGGATTTTTATTGGGGATCTCCCGTTTTCCCGCCCTTGCATTCCGGTGCTGCTCCATACTGACCTCATTTCACCATAATCGGCTCTCAAGACCTCGATGTTAAGATCCGCCCAATTATCTTCACTCACTCACTCACTCCAGTCCTGCTTGGTTTGCGGAAGAAAATTGTCTTGCCCTCAGGAATTAGTATAGTTAGCTGCACAGTGAGAGAACGTCTTCTCACACAACGAAAATGTTGCAGGCGGATTCTATTGTTTTTGTGTCAGATTCATCTTGAGCTTCCTTGATGTTAACTTCGGTTGTATTATAATTACAATTTAAAACCATATTTTCTTGGTTTTAAAACAGCTGCAAAAATGTTAGCAAGCAAATGCTAATTTACATTTCACTGCCTTTCATTTTTTTTAACGAGACACTATTATAATAAAAAAATAACCTTTTCTTGCTTTCGAAATATCTATCTACATTCTAGCAAACAAATATAACTTCACATTTATTGACATCTTTGTATGATATTTTTGTAGTAAATACGCATAATAAATCTCAGAATTATTGAATTATTTTCAACAGACAACTACATTTAAATTACTGCCGTAACAACATTATGTTCAGGTTCCTGAAATACGTCACTAAAATTACATATTTTGACATTTAAAGTAGAATGTACATGATATTATATCCATGAAAGAGATATAATCCTATCTTCTCTTCCATAAACTGTAGTTTTTCTTTTACATATAAGGCATTTATATGATAGCCAGTATTCTATTATATGCACACCTCACATTTTCATTCTAATACTATTTTTAAAATAGCTTCGTTATTAACACGAGTAACGTATTTGGAACTAGTCTGGTTTGCTTTCACTGCAGTGTTTAACTATGATACTATGATAGCAACTGGTAATGAAACTGCTTTTTAAACTTCTATGCAGGAGCAGTTTCTTTGTGGTTTAGGGGTGGCTTTATGGAGGGCGGGGAAGTAAGGAGAGTTAATCTGAATGCAAGGGAAAAGAGGCTACATAAGCCAACAGGCAGTGATGCACAATATTGCCACAATTATAACTATTAACTATATTTTTGTTGCAATATGCTGCGATTTTATAACTAATTCATGTCCCTCTCAAAGGTACGATTTAATAAAAAAAATAAAAATGTATATTATCTATTTATATAATATTACGTACAGGGTAATGAAACAGCATTACCACATTGAATGAATTCTAATATGCTTTTCGTTATGTTGGTATATGAAGTAATAAGATGGTGTAAAAAAAAGGAAGAGAGAAATAACGATTGAACATATGTCGTGTTAACTATGATCTTAGTGGTTTAGTTTACATCATGCACCTTCCAACGAAGGCATTTTTTAATTTCATTCATAATTATTTTTGAAAATGGAGTGAATGCAAGCTAGTAAAAATAGGAAAAAACTGTTAAAAACTCTTTTAGACAATTTTTTTAGATGGAGAAGAAAGCTCACCACTGATTTCTAGGGACTCTTGGCACGTTGATTTCAAAGTTAATAAGTCTGAGACAATGGTGTTCATTATTATAATTTCGACGAACTATTATCAAAAGCCAATTAACGTCGAGGAAGGCAGGCCACCAGGGTGACTGGTCACCTGTCTGTCAGAATGTCTTCACCTCCACTTCGCCCTCCTAGTGATTCTTACGTAGTTGTGCTCAAGATAAGCGGCAAAGTGACAGAAGAGCGACTATGGAGCCTCTTCTCGGCGACGCCACTGTAGTGCAGTCCTCCGCCATCAAATACACCATCTATCAAACTTCATCAGCAACTTTGCTTTATAACTGTTACTCTCACGTGTACCATTATACACTCTAACTGTCATGTGTTCATAGATCTGAAGCGACTTACCACAATACAAGTGCATAAATCCCAAGCCGTTTTCTTTGTTTCACATATACATATACAAATGTTTTCTGTTGCTTAGTATAAAGCCGTGTTTTCTTTGGACAGGAACAAAGCTGTAATAGTTTTGGAATGTATGTATACTATTTATGATCTTTTAAGTGCTGGCTGGTTTTACACAATCTTGTCTCACCTCTTTAGTATTATGTATACATATTTATTTATTTATTCATATATAACCTCACATATACCTAAATATAATCCAACCTTAAAAACACGTTTTACTTGATATGTATACATTTTTTTTATAAAATTAAACACAGAGATTACTATTTTCAGTGGTTCGAATTTTATATTTTCCATTACTACAAACGATTACAGAAGTAGGGTAGGATTCAGAATTTAGCTGTCAACTCGGTTGATGTGACGTGAAGTTCATGCTCTGTGGCAATGTTATAGACCAAATGGTCAGTTTTACCCAAAAATCACTTCAGAAATTAATGATTTTGCCCCAAAAACTTTCTACGAAAAATTTGAAAATTTTTCTAACGAGACCTCAAATGGGCAGAGTGGATTCGATACTCCAAACTAGGTCCAGGGGTCAGGCGTATTAGCGGTCATGACCTGCAACCATTATCCTGCACCTTCCTCCCCACCCCCACCCCTCCATCCTNCACCCACCCCTCTTCCACCTCCCTCTCCACCTCCTCCCAATAGTAAAAATTGGGGAAATACTAAAAAGTAATCAAAGTTCAAAAAAATTGAAAAGGAGCGTTTGTAAAAAAAGTATTAAATTAACATCGGAAAATTTTGAATAATATCATTTAAATCATACATTTTCGAAAAAAAAATTATTCTTTAAAGACTTACATGTAGCTTTTTGTCGCCTTCACTTCTTCCACTTCCGGGCTTGACTCTCGTACAGATGCCGAAGCACACAGTCCCTCCCGATAGGGCCACCAACAGAAGACTGACCTGTATATTTCATTCGCTGTATAGTCGGTCAAACTGCCGACCACCCACGCCAAATAATCATCGGATTTGCGTGTCAAATGATCCTGTATGTTTTTGGCCATTAGATTGCTGCTTTGACCCATATTTTCACTACCGTATACTAAATTGTGCTGTTTATCAGTGTTTTCAATTTTTTGAGACAATGTTATGAAAAGCATATAATTTTCCATAATATGACGTGAAAATAAATAAAACACATAGTATTTAAATTTTGTTCCATAGCATTTATTTGCAACAACATGAGGGAACACGTAAACCACTGAATAAGTCTCCATAATTATATACCGATATAATCACCTAAAACTTGCACCGCAAATATTTCTGAAATGGAAGGCGCTATTGATGTGCTGGTTTCACAGTTTAGAAAAGGGATCTTAATAATTATTATGATCTTAAAAATTATTATGTGTATTCCCTGACTAAAGTTACATTTTTTCATATTCACATTAAGAAAATAAAACTAGAGAAAATTGGAGTGTCAATGGTGTTTTTGCAGGATTCTAGTGCAAGTAATTTACATGCTATTGTGATCTGACAATTTTAAATACATACAGTTGTCTGCTCAATTTCACTGCTTAGTCACTCGGCTATGATTCTCGTATGTTACAGTGTCTGTTTCAGTGTGTGTGGTTTTCTTCTAAATTTGCAAAGAAACACATGTTACATCTGTACATTTATGTGATTTTACTGTACCATGTATCAGATCTTTCTTAAGAAATACAAAAATGAATAAACGAATTCTGTGAATTCTGAAAAAAAAAAAAAGAGAAAACTCTCCTAGTGTTCAAAATGATGACCACCAGCTACAAAACAAACTTCCTGTATGTCATGTAAATGCTGCACATGATGTAGCATTTCAGCAGAAATTTCAGAACAGGCAGCGGTAATACGTTGTTCCATATCTTCTGGTCTAGTCGGCATGTCCTTTTAGACAGTTCTTTTAGCATTCCCTACATGAAAAATCTAAAGGTGTCTGGTTCAGTGAACGGACAGGCCAACATACAGGTTCCCTTCGTCCAGCCCAAAGGTTTTGAAACAATTGATGAAGACAAGCTGTAGTACACCTTGCACTATGCGATGGGCAACCATCATGCTGATACCACAGGATCCTCCTAGTCTTCAATGGAAGGTCTTCTAACATCTATGGAAGTTCTTCTGTTAGTTGGTTGACATACGTTTGGGAATCCTGTGTTCCTTCTAAGAAAAAAAGGGCCTATGAGATGATTGTTCACTAGTCCACAAAATACATTTACATTCCATGGACACTGACATTCCTCTAGACGAAACCACTGGTGGTGGTTTACTGACCAGTAGTGCATGTTTCTAAGGTTAACTTGGCCATGATTTGTAAATGTTGCTTCATCACTAAACAAGATACATGACAAATCTGGTCTATCATGTCTTAATGCACGTGTACAAAAGTTAATACGATTCTTCAAATCGTTTCCATATAGCTCTCGATGGAGAGAGGCGTTATATGTATGGAACTTATGATGGGGAAGAATGCATAGTATAATTGCCTTACTCATGCCACTCCCGCTTGAGATTGCACAGGATATAACTTATGGATTTACAGCAACAGCAGCTAGAACATTAATTTCACCCTCTTCTCCGGTCACTCGTTTTTTCTGTTACGTTTTCGAGGTGTAACGCTTCCAGTTTCCTGTAATTAAATTAAGATGTTTGCAAATAATTGACGAGTTGGTTGACGTATATTGGGATATCGAAGTTCATGTGGACACTATGTACAATTCACTGCCGGTATCAAGTCGCTACTGAGGTGAGACCTTCAGTAGAAGTAGCAGTGCACAATGGCATGAGAAAGTGGAAAATGTGTGAAGAAGACAGGGTGGGCTTTTTTGACCCTTGGCTGTCAAAAGTGTGGACGTGAATTCAAGAGTTATAACACA
This sequence comes from Clitarchus hookeri, assembly GCA_002778355.1. Taxonomy (NCBI): domain Eukaryota; kingdom Metazoa; phylum Arthropoda; class Insecta; order Phasmatodea; family Phasmatidae; genus Clitarchus; species Clitarchus hookeri. The sequence goes on along the minus strand of NQII01004773.1, from coordinate 79,750 downwards.
TCAAACAATGAGGAAATATAGTGTCGTGAGGCATATCACCATCATGTCGAACAGAGTACAACTCCAGATCTAAAACCTGCCCATGTTCTAGACAAGCCAAATGTCAGACCAAAGACATATATCACAAAGAATTCGCTGGGACAGAAGAGCTGGAAAACTGTGCATCTCTCAAATATGTGGATAGAATGTACCTACTCGAAACCGGAACCATATCAGGACGAAAATTATTGTAGAAGGGCATTCAAGACGTAGCATGTGCCTATCTATAATGAATACAACATCGAAGAGAGTGTTGAAGATAAATATAAAGAAGATATGTCACGAGGAAGAACAAATGGCAGTGAAGGGATCAGGCTTGACACTCGATTCGGTTGATTAATTTACAGCTAATTACAAATTTATACTATCCACTTACAAAATAATTTGATGCCCTCTTCTTGCCTTCGAAAGTCATCGCAAAGAAATGTTTGTATGTACAATTCTGTAAATAAACAGTATTAAACATCATGCATTTTATTTATCTTAAAATTCTGTTTTGGATTATCAACTACTTCATGTGAGTTTGACTAAAAAAATTCAAATAAAATATTATTATTAAAATAAGAGAGATTAATTACTTAACCTCCATGTTTGAGGACCTCGTCACCAACAGGTTTGGAAATAGACGACATAGGAACTCTCTAGTGATAGCCAGCACACTCGAGTGTCCAATACGAAAAGTATAGGTTAAAGGCACAGTCTAGTGGCCTACAGACAAATATTATTTATTGGTGTGGGTGGTCGACAGTTTGACCGACTATATAACCAATGAAATGCAGAGGTGGGGGTTCAATCGTCTACTAGTGATCCTATCGGGAGGAGCTGTGTACTTCGGTCCTGCATGAAAGTCGAGCCCTGAAGTGGGAGAAGTGAAGGTGACAAAAATTACATGAAATTCTTTAAAAACTATTTTGTTTTCGGAAATGTAATATTTAGATAATATTATCTAATAAAAGGTTTTATGTTTATTAAATATTCTTATGTAAATGCTCCCTTTTAATTTTTTTAACTTAGAATTGTTTTAGTATTTCCCCCGATTTTATAAGATTGGGAGGGGTGGGGGTNGAGGGGTGGGGGTGGGAGGGCTGTAGAAAGGGATGTTTGGAGAGGGATGGGGTTGCGGGAGAAAGGGTGTGGGGGAGGAAGGTGCAGGATGGTGGTTGGGAGTCATGACCGCTGATCCACCTGATCCGCTGGCCCTGGGTCGGATCCTCTAATCCGCTTTTACTGCTCTGAGGACTATGTGGTTCTCGCATCGAGGAACCTACACTCCGCTTTGCACATTTGATGACTCGATCAATACATTTCCCCTTTTTTGGACTTTTTTGTGGAGGAAATGTGATTTTTGGGCAAAATAATTCATATATGAAGTTATTTTTGGGTATAACTGACCATTTCATCTATATCATGTCCACAGCTCGATATCCGCCTTTGACAACAACCGAGTTGGGAGGCGAATCCTAAATCCTACTCCTGGAATCCTGCCCCAGCTCTTTCATTTGTATATGGTACTACTTTCTCAGATTCATTTTCTAAATATAATAAATATAGATATTTTAATTTATTTTCTGCTGCGTCTATTATAGCGACAAATGTAATTTTTGCAAAAAAAGTTTTTACTTCTGTAAAAATAAAATAATTTATTAAAAAAACAATATCCAATGAAGTATTTAACCCCATATGCATATTGAATCTGTCACTCAGCTTTTGAATATAATTTACAAACAATTTCACTATATAATGCATAAAATCAATTAAATATACAGCTACGTAACTCATTCCTAAGTGCATCCAATCCATGAGAAGTGTTCCACTGATGTGACGTGATGACATCGAGCATGTGACCACCCGGTCACTCGAGGAAACCAAGGCATGCAGAAGGAGGGGGGGGGGGACGCCAGCGCTCCTAGTAATGTAGTAATGTAAGAAGCCCACAAGGCCACCACGAGACGCGAACAGCGACGTCAAACACCGACCCCAAGGCACCGGACACCAGGACAACTCGTTTTTCACACATGTAAGTGGCCCCGAAATGTGCGCAGGCCGACGTGACAAAGGTAATGTAACTTCATTACATGGTCGACTATATAACCGCGCCATATCAGTCTGTCATAATGACCTACGTTATGAACCCTACATAACAGCCAGCCATACCAGCCACCCATAAAGAAACATTCACATGAGCTTACCATGTGAGTTATTCATACCAAACATCCATACCAACCAACCCAACAGTCCCACACCATCTACTGGACATACGAAACGAACTGACCATTCCCAACACCAAACACCTATTTCACCAAACCAGGCAAACAGCCCAGCAAGAACCAACCACGCCAACCATACAAAGCAGATGCCCATGTGAACCGATCATACCAAACATAACCACTACCCATACGAACCACCCATACCTGCCATAAAACGACGCGCACCAACCAGCCACACGACCCGACCACGCCATTGTGGCATACGAACCAGGCACACCTCGTGCGATAAGATAGCGTGCAGTCAACTGCATTGCAGGGGTCGCATTCCGAGCATCACATTCGTCTTTAATCAGTCTAATGTTTTGAATGATTGTGTTTACTAACCTGAAATATTTACAGGGCCGTCATTTTGAAAACAAGTTTCTGCATCACTTCAAACATCTAAGTTTACGTGGCCTACCGTAGAGCAACTTGTGTGAAGAATTCTGTGGAAATAGGCTGAGTGGTTACAAATATATGGCATAAAATATAATTTTCTTATTTAGTGCTACCGTACAAAATTAATAAAAAAAAAAAAAGAGGCTCTGTACACGATGTTTATAATGTTACTGTCATCGTGCAAAGTTTGGTTTAATTGTTTAATATATATGGCAATCTTATATAAATTATTTATAAAGACGTCATTTTGAAGATCGTTGTCTGACGCACTAAAATCATGTAAGTTTACATGGCCTTCTTTACCCCTAATGGTGTCCATAGTTTGGTGTAAATTAGCTTAATTATTCCGAATATTAGATAAAATGTTCCATTTTTTCATGTGGCAATATTTTGCAAAAAAAAATGGCAAAATAATATTTCGTTATGCATAATTCATGCTTCTAATAAATACTATATGTGTGTGCAAAATTTGGTTGAATTTTGTTGAATTGTTACATATATAACTTACTAACCAACATTATTTGCATTAACACCAATAAAATAAGAAGTTACTGATAACTAATGAGTCTAATTTCCTCTACATGGGTGCAAACAAATTTTAAGAAGTTCTTGATAGCTTAGATGGTAGGTAGGCGTTGACATCTTACTGACAGCAAAATCATTAGAGATGAAACCAGAAACATGTGAAACAGCACAAAGACAGTTACAATTCACGAGTGACTTACACGGGATTTTAATTCAGAAAAACTCGTAAAATTAAGCTATCTTGCAATCGATTGTATTACGCAGGTAGGATTCGGAGCATCAACTTCGGATGTAATCATACTATTATATAATTGCGAAAGTGTGTTTGTTTGTTTCTTCTTCTTTCACATTGCAACGGAGCAACGGATCGACGTGATTTTTTGCGCAGAGATAGTTGGAGGGCCGGGAAGTGACATATGCTACTTTTTATCCCAAAATAATATCTCATTCCCTCGGGAAATGTTTTTTTTAGTAAAATTAGCGCTCTTGGTACAATGCTGCGTCAATGCTCGATATATATACTTATAGATTGATATGTAACTGTAAAATATATACAATTATCGATATGAAAAATAACTTATCGATTGGTATGTAACTGAAAAATATCAGTATATCGATGTTTCTATATTATCTAAGTTTTCTGTTATCCTGTAGATAAAAAAGTACACAAACGGAATAACAATGCAACATCGCAACCGAGCAACATATCGACGTAATTTCTTGCACAGAAATAGTTAGAGGGCTGAAAGGTGTTATTGGTTACTTTTTATCGCGAGAAAATATCTAATAAAATTTACTCAATATGTAATTTAATTTAATTATTCTATGTTAAAAGACATACCAATTGTAGTTTTAAAAATTGACAATAATGTCTCGCAAACGAAAATCAAGTCTTTCAAGAGCATCGTCTCAAGCACAAGCAAAAATATTTGCTCTATCGTAAGAGTCTTTAGAAGATGCTGAACTGAGAAGAGAAGAGCAAGCACAGCGACAAGCTGCTTTAAGAGCCACTGAATCACCTTCTCAGGTTCAGGAAAGGCTCGAAGAACAGGCCACACCTCAGGAACATCTCAGGATACTAGAGACTCCTGCCGATACTCAACTCCGCCGATATGAACAGGCAGAGCATCAAGCACTATTAAGAGCCTCCAAAACGACTGGAAGAACAAGCAGAACGACAGGCTGCTTTAAGGGCATCCGAAACACCTGAACAGTCACAGGCGAGAAGAATCGCAAACGCGGAACTCCAAGCGGAACGCTGACGATATTAATGACTTCGCTGAATTTCAGCTTGACGAAATTCAGCTTGACAAATATGAGAACCCACCTCTACAATGACGTTGACACAGGACATTATGCTGATACATTATTAAAACACGTCACATTATTAAAACATGTCATACATGGGGTGATTTTTTTAAAGGTTTGTTTCAAAACGTGTGATAAAACAGCGAATAGACTATAGTTAAAAATTATTATAACAGTTTATGAATATAAATATTCATCTCGCTGAAATATAAATACCCACTAGCAAGGGGCATTACAGTGTCAGTGAACTCTTACACGCAAGCATCAGAACAGCAAAGACCTTGAAGTTGTCAGTGATACGAGGAGAGGGCTACGAGAACATCTTTCGGCTGCTAATTGTAACAAGCGCCGCGATAAAGCACAACAACGTAATTATGTTCGTACGGCCTTGAAATACGTGAAGTCATCCAGCCCCTGGATTAGTGAAATAACCAGTTTCGGTTCTTCCACTTCCTTCCTTCGCTAGCCTACCATCAGTTCCGCACGAGAAGTGCAGGGGCCATGGATACAGTATTGACAGTGGTGGTGCAGACCAGCTGTTCCTCAGTGTTATAACGGTCTGAAAAAAATATTTCTCTCTCAGCCATGTTAGCTGTACATAACTGTGCGAATTAACCTAACAGCCAAACATCGTCACTGGCGACAACCATTGCGACACAATTAAGAACAGCTGGTGGAAACGTCATTCTCTTTGTTCTCCTTGACAACATAGTTTGCAGGCGTATGCACAAAGTAATTTTTAAGTTTATCAGATCTTTACTGTTATTCATCCCTCTCGAATAATGTCACTGTGACAGTGAACTGTGTAGATTTAACGTGTGAAAACAGCTTTAGAGAAAAGACAAACTGGCAAGATTTTTGCTTACAAAGTTGGCAATAACCCATATCTGCCACTACGGTCTCCTTTTTTCTTAAATTGGCTTGCAAGTCATTATAGTCTTCAGCTATTTTGTAAATTATCATTTATATCTCTTTCACTGTTTAAAATCTTAATCCTTAATTAATATATTTGAAGAAGTTTTCTCCTAAAAAGTTATGTCCCGCTCCCTCTCTGCTAGTATTTCTCTACCCACTAATAAACAGCTTGGTTCCTACCTATCTGTCTCCTGTAGCATTTTATATACACTGAAGAGCCAAAAAAAAACTGGTATACCTGCCTAATATCGTGTAGGGCCCCGCGAGCACGCAAAAGTGCCGCAAGACGACGTGGCATGAACTCTACTAATGTCTGAAGATATGCAGGAGGCAATTCACACCATGAATCCTGCAGAGCAGTCCACAAATCCATAGGAGTGTGAGGCGGTGGAGACCTTTTCTGAACAGCACATTGCAAGACATCCCAGATATGCTCAATAATGTTCATGTCTGGTGATTTAGGTGGCCAATGGAAGTGTCTAAAGTCAGAAGAGTGTTCCTGGAGCCACTCGGTAGCAACTCTCGACGTGTGGGGTGTCGCATTGTCCTGCTGGAATTGTCCACGTCCGTCGGAATGTACAATGGACATGAATGGGTGCAGGTGATCGGACAGGATGTTTACGTATCTGTCCCCTTTCAGTCGTATCTAGACGTATCAGGGGTCCCATTTCACGCCAACTGCACACGCCCCATACCATGACAGAGCCTCCACCAGCTTGAACAGTCCCCTGTTGACATGTAGGGTCCTGGATTCATGAGGATGTCTCCATACCCGAACACGTCCATCCACCCGATACAATTGGAAACTAGACTCGTCAGACCAGGCAACGTGTTTCCAGTCATCAACAGTCCAATGGCGGTGTTGGCGGGCCCAGGTGAGGCGTAAAGCTTTGTGTCGTGCAGTCAACAACGGTACACGGGTGGGCCTTCGGCTCCGAAAGCCCATATCAATGATGGTCCGTTGAATAGTTCGCACGCTGGCACTTGTTGATGCCCCAGCATTGAAATCTGCGCCAATTTAAGAAAGGGTTGTACGTCTGTCACGTTTAATGATTCTCGTCAGTCGTCGTTTGTCCCGTTCGTTCGCGATCTTTTTCCGGCCGCAGCGATGTCGAAGATTTGATGTTTTACCGGGTTCCCGATATTCATGGTATACTCGTGAAATGGTCGTACGTGAAAATTCAAATTGTATCGCTACCTCGGAAATGCTATGTCCCATCTCTAGTGCGCCGACTATAACACCACGTTCAAACTCACTTAAATCTTGATAACCTGCCATTGTAGCAGCAGTAACCGATCCAGCAACTTTGCCAGACGCTTGTTGTCTTATATAGGCGCTGCCGACCGCATCTCGTTACTCTGATTGTTTCCTTACCTCTGTTATTTGCATACGCACGCCTATACCAGATTTTTTTGGCTCTCCAGTGTAAATGCATCCAACCATTTTGAATTAATTCCTGTCGAAAGAGTTTTTACGGTGTCTATGCCGGTTTTCCCTTTCTTAGTCATAAGTAGACTCAGGGAGGTTGTCATTGCCACAATCACGGCCATGACACCCCAATCCCTTGCCTCCGAGATGCATGTCTCCTTGCATGAATGCTCTCCTGTATGCAGGTGGGGTCTATCTGAGACGCACTTATCTCTCGTCCCTACCGCGGGCTCACACTACACTTAGTTTGGAGTAAGTTAGAAAAAAAAATTAATCGCTAAGAAGAAAGTGTAAAACACAAACACTAACAGTTTACTTTCCTCATGTCGTGAAAGCAAGTGACATTTATCGAAGCTGAGTTTGCACAGAGTCCGTGTTCTCGACCCCACGGCGCTTGATCGTGCTGACAGAAAGGAAATGCTGTAGTAACTCAGCAAAACCTATGTGAATCACATACTCGTGGTCGCGTGAAGACCAACACAAGCCTCAGGCCTACAAGATCACTGCTCTGACGCAGCAATAAGAAATACAGGCCAAACACAACTTGACAGTCAGAAATCATTAGTCTCAGCCAGCCACTGTGGCGCCTGAGTTTAACGCGCTTCACAGTCACAGATATTCGAAAATACCTTGTCATTATTTTCACATGTCAACTTATTTATAGTAACTGTTGACGTTTTAATACGATATTATAAAGTTAATTTCAATTAGCCTCTTATTGCAAGGACATGACATATAGTGTAGCTGGGAATGATAAGTACGCCTAGAGCCTCTCCCCCACTTCCGCTCATTTCAGTGCCTCTTCTCTTTACAGGTGATACATTCCACATGCTCGTGATTTAGTGCACAATTTGTAAGTGGCGTGGTTAGAGCTGCCTATTATCGTGTGCATGCAAGACCTAGAGTGTGTTCGTGTTCGTTTGTGAGTACAACATAGAACTGCTCGTGTTAAACACCTCCACGCAATACTCTCGGAAGTAATCAGGTGTGTGTTCGTGCGCCGATGGTGGTTGCCACATTACCACCTGTGTCACCGACTGTGATGACTAGCCACACCACCGCAGCAGAGACGGAGCCACGCACGGACTGTAACCAGAGTGTATGATACAGGCCTGCGCTCAGAAACTGCGCCACAGTACCTTAGTGTAGCTGTGACGTGGCATCCACACGCCTAGCGTTTCCTCGATAAATAATATTCAGAAACCTTTCTCTTAAAAGTGCAAGCCTTGCGTTAACTGGAGTTACGGTTATGTGCCGTAATGAAGCTCAACCCCTCTCTTCTCTTTACTCCTCTCATGTCACAGAGGCCGTGTAGACCGGCGTTCCGTCGTATGTCTCGAGGCCATGTTGCCGGGAGCGGGGCACCTATCCGGACGATAATATTTTTCCGTTTCGGATACAAAATATGTTAATTAGGTTTTAAACCCTTATAGTCTGTTTCAGTGATAAAATATTTAACCTCGGAATAATAATGTAATTTATTTCTTATATATATATACATATATATATATATATAAGTCTCGTTATTTTAGTTGAGCAATTACGCCGATAGTGACAAAAATGTACATGCGAAATTCTAACTGCAAGGTCGTTGACCTAATTTCCATTCACATACATTTATGAATGTTTTGTTCAGAGGTAGATGCAGTTTATTTAGAGTTAAAACTACATAATTAATAAGCATCAAAACAGAAAACGTACCAAGACACAAATCGCGTCATACAAAAGTTACGCATTTCTGATCAGAAATTCTCAAAAATATTCAACAGTTGGTAAAAATAGTTTTTATTTCCTCGTAACTTTTCTCGTCATTGTGCAGCTTAGGGAAGTGACATTCTAAGGAAAGTGAGCTCAGTTGATATGTGAGAGTCGATGTTGGTAGCACAGAGATAGAGAGAGAGAGAGAGAGTGGGAGAGTTGGCAACTCTGTACGTAGCGAGACCTCTGGTACTCGCCTTCTTGCTCCCTACAATCCTCACTCGCACTTCTACACTCGCCNCTCTGTACGTAGCGAGACCTCTGGTACTCGCCTTCTTGCTCCCTACAATCCTCACTCGCACTTCTACACTCGCCCTATTGCTCCCTACAATCCTCACTCGCACTTCTACACTTACCTTCTTGCTCCCTACAATCCTCACTCGCACTTCTACACTCGCCTTCTTGCTCCCTACAATCCTCACTCGCACTTCTACACTCGCCTTCTTGCTCCCTACAATCCTCACTCGCACTTCTACACTCGCC
>NQII01004773.1:53991-66388 GCA_002778355.1 Clitarchus hookeri | reverse complement strand
CGCACTGCAGTACAGCAGTCGCCGTGTAGCATCAGGTAAGTCTCCTCACGTACAACTACCACAAGTGTTGTTTATAGCCACACGCATCAACTAATGTTACATATTTGTGTTCTTTTACACTTTGCATGCTGTCAGCTTATTTCAGTAAGTTTAAGTTGTAAGCACATGTCCGTCTCAACCCGGGGTTAGCTTTGCTTACATTACAATACCGTGTTTACAAATATATTGTAAAGTATTCAAACAAATGCTCCGCGCGTGCCCACTGGCTTCTTTGAGCAACTTCATAAGCCAGCGTTTAAATCACGTCCCTACTGTGGATATGTCCTAACAGTTAGTATACACTAGCTAAGTACATACGTAGGCGTAATGTGTACTTGCCCAGACTATTCCGGCTAGAAATCGTAAGTTCCAAATGGAAATTTTTCTGTTAAAAACTTTTTTGAAAAGAGTTCATGGTCAACTTCGAGGCATTTTATGCCCACTTTGTTAGACGGCATGTCTCAAATATTAAAACTCACCCTATTACCGTCTTTACTGGGATGCTTAATGCGTTTCAAAACACGGGGTTTCGGTGGCCGCAGTTGTTCGCTATTACGGTCCTCGCGCCAGAGGACTGGCAGGCGTCGTGGCGACATCATTAATAATATCAGCTGAATATGTTAGTTTCTGTCATTCTTGTACCGAGTCAAGCGACGCAGTGGCAAACCTTTGGGGTTGAACTTGGGAGGATTTGGGTTCAAATCCCGGCTCGGCCAACCTGATTTCGACTTTTCATGCTTTCCCAAACCACTCCAGGTAAATGCTGGGATGGTTTCTTACTACAGGCCACCGCCAGTTCCTTCCCAGTTTTTACTTCTCTGAGCAGCTTGCTCCGTCTCTTAGTGACCTCGCTGTCAGCGAGAAGTTAAGACCTACCTACCTACCCAACTTTCATACTTATATGAATTGGAACAACATTTTACAGCAACTCACAATCTTTCAAATAATTTTGTGTCTTAAAAAAAAATCGGGTATAGGGTTAGGTTATGCAACACAAAACTGTAATGAATATTATGCAATACAAAATAAGGAGAATAGAATTTTGGACCCGATCTGGCAATTCAGAGGAAAATAACACTTTTCTTATTTGTAGCCACTATCATAAATAAACGCCCTTTCATATATATAATCATAATCAATTATGTAATTGACATATTTTATATAATCAATTAATGAATAAGTGTATAGTTTTCATTTTTAAGATAAAATACAATATACTTCAGAACCAAGTCTGTAAATTTCCATTAAAATATGAAATACTTCAATGAAAAAAGTATTAACACTTACACTTGTGTAAGGAGATATTAAAACGAAAATGGCAATGTTAATTAGTTGCATCGTTACAAAAAAACCATAGGAATTGTATTTTTATGTTGAATATAATTAAAAAGGGGAAAAAGTTTCTTCGTATGTATTTTTATTCATTGCGTATGTTCCAGTTTATTTACCCATTACGTTAATCAGGGCCCGAAATAAACTACCCGTGTAAATCAGAATTTGTTCAAATGTTTCCCCGCCGACCTCCTTATTACTGCAAATAATTTAAAAACTAAAATGTACACAAATTGCGTACAACTAAGACAGAAAATAATTTTTCCGTAATCGATTTTGCGTTTCAAATCATGAACACACATCGTGTACACCAATTGTAGTGAAATGCGTGTATATTTTATAATATAAATATTGATGTAATGTAAATTTTCTGAATTCCTGAGAGTTGTGTTGTTTGATTCCCCGCCAAAGCGCTGGTAACTTTTAAACAATGTTGAGCAAAATTCTTTCACACTAGCAAAGTTTTCATCATATACAAACACTAACATTTTATGCAATGGTTTGAATATTTAGTTTTACAGTTCTGGAAAGGATCTGAATATGAACCTTTATCTTACGTTCTTGACGTGGTGCATAATTATATCAAGAGTTATTACAAGGCATGTCAATTGGGCCTCGGTATAGCTATAGTGTTTGTGAACGAATCAATATTTAAGTCAATATTTACAATGGGGTTTGCTAAACGTTCCAGGTGTGAGGTAGGTGTAATGTCTGAAGCGACAGCCGAGTTGCTAGTGCCAGAAATAGAGAGATAAAGATGTGACGTCACAATCTTTCTTCTGAAAGGGAAGCGGGCGATTTCACAACGACAGCGGGGACTTCCGAGTATAACTTGGTTTCCTGAAAGCACAACTATGCCGCATAGTTGAAGTATATAGGCGTTCCTCAGACACAAATATAAGAACGGGCTGGTCGCCAAGGCCTTCAAGGTCACTGCATGTATGACGTGTTTGATTGTTTGCCAAATATTGCACGTATCACAAGCGATTTATACTCGTGCTCACATAAACATTCATTTATTTTGGTTAAATCGAACTTTCACTTATATTTTATATCTACAAATTATAATATGTCATTTATAAATAATATGAATAAGAACAGAGAGAAAATAGGCGTGTTGGTAATGCCTAGTAATAAATAGTTCTTATGCGGAATGTTATTACTCTGAGTGCGCACGGAGGCGGTGCGTTGTTCCTTTGGTGCAATTTTTCAGACACGTTTAAGCTGTGTTAGCCTGAGGAGGAGGATGTAGAGCTTCAGGAAGTTTGAAGTAACCATGAGTGGACATAAGAGCGTGCGCTTGCTGCCTAAACAACGCCTGCAACACACACACGATCAGTCAGTAACAAGTTGATATGTGCTCGTTTAGCTACACTGACACACGTCTCCTAACGACATGTTGCGTGTACAGTGATTGGCTAGCGCTTGTCTGCCAAGGCGACACTAGGTTGTAATTTGTGCCCCCATAGAGGATGGAGAAATCCCTAAAAGCAGTACGTAAAGATAATTAAATGACTACAGAGTACGTTAATGAAATATAAACAGTCATTTGCTGCATAAATGTCCGCGCTCGCTAGGTAAATGGGATGACGTGGGACAGCGCTTGCCTGTTGCTGGAACGGGTAATGTAATAACACTGAGAATGTATCACAGTTCGCAGTGGTGAGATAAACACAGCTCACGGGAGAGTGTGCTTCTTGCCTGACACGCAACACACATGACGCCAGACATATGAACAAGAGCAGGGAAGACGTGTGCAACTGCCGTCGTGCTGCAGCACATCGCCCCTTCTCTCTCTGGCAGCCTCTGCCAGGGGTGTGCTCTCAGATAGAGGAGTCACGGCTGCACAAAGGCGCCGCGAGCACAGAGGCAGGTACAGAGCTGGATTGTGACGAGCAAGCAAAGTAGTGGGAGTATGAATGTTGGTGCGACGCCTTGTAGACAGGCAGTAGCAGTGCAGTGTGTGGACGCCTGTGCTATAGGCAGACCTCCTAGCCTCTGTGCTGTATTGTTGCAGCGTGCGTGGCGCTGTCTTCCTCTAGAGGCCAGTGTCGTGTGGTGTTCCTCGTCATTCAGCATCTCGCTAAGCCTTATTCACCACACTCTTCACACTCGTGCTGTTACAAACTGCAGCTACGTGACACCTTTCAAACTGCATTCATTTTAGTGTTATATTTTGACGAAAAGGGGATGGGAACCAAACCTTTTACATTTATTGAATAAAGAGATAAAATTATAATTTATTACAAATTCTTTATCATATTTGTAGCTGTATGTGAAACATATATTGCTTCAGACCAAAATTGACGATAACCAACAGCTAGATACGTTAATTATAAACTCATACGGCTTAATGCAGCAAATTGTATGTTAAATATTATGTCATAAATAGTTATCTAATGTATAAATTACCTGTTTAAAGCTGAAGTGGTTGGCGTGTGGTGTGTGTTGGTTGTAACATCAAGCCACTGTGTCAGGGTCGAGTCCCGAGTAAGGTACGCGTGGGTTGTTTCAATGGTTTACATTATATCCAGTTTAGTTAGTATCGCCCCGGCTGAAGTCAGCTAGCAGTGTGAGTATCCACGTGTCTCCTCACGCAAGGAGCGAGCCTCGGTATACTGCCCTATCAAAATGTGCCACTGTTTGCAATATCTTTCGAAATCATATTTTCGGTAATTGAATTCAGAGAAGACGAATAGAAATAATATTTAAAGGACTCATTGCAGTTATTATTTTTATTAATACCTTTATTCTCCACTTTAGGATTAAAAAATGCATTTGATTATTAATTGAGTTAAATTTGTTTATAATTAATTTCTGACGTAACTCGTACCAATTTAAAGTTTTCTATATTTTTATTTATTTATTTATTTATACTTGTATAAGCAGTTATTTATAGATTTATGTTTTATTTAATAACTGTTTTTTATTATTTTATTGATTTAATATTTGGCTCGCAAATTTTATTTTAATGTTGTAGGAAGCTACTTTCAGAATCCCGTTATACGCCAGTTGAGGGTTTTTTTTTGCGCGAGTGTCAGTATAGCGGATGTTGAATGCTGTGTAGCGAGTTCCTTCGGTTGTTGTCTCCTTGCAGCCCGACTCGCTCCCGCTTTGCCGTAACAGCACTTCTTCGCAGTTTACAAGCGTAGTTCTGTGCTCACCGCATCATTTTACCAAACAAATTCGCAAGTGATAGTTTTCCCCACCTCTATGTGCCTGGATGTGAGTCGTCTATAGTGGACAGCCCATACTGCCAGCGTTGCCAACCCCGGTTCTCAAAACATCCTGGTAGATCGCACGCAAAAATAAGCTATTTTCCCTTTAAAAAAGCTAAATTTTCATAAAAATATTTAAAATCAAGTAATTGCAGTAAATTCAGTTATAACTTTGCTATACAAAAACCACATGTTTATAATACCAATAAATAAAAATTTAAAAAAAAAACCCTTTTTAAAACATGTTTTTCTTTGAACAATCGGGGTTAATTTTTGCGTCCACAGAAGAGAGGGAAAAAACCCGTTGCTGTTTTCTTGTTTGAATTAAACCCACTAAGTTGTTTTTTACGCCACAGAAAAAATTTAGATTTCTCGCTGGGTGGGATACAAATATTTATGCCTCTAAATCAAACTTTGAAAAAAGCTAGAATTAACGTGGGAAAAGCTAAATAGGCAACACTGCACGCTATCTGTCGGGAGAATTTTTATAATTTCGGTCGTCGTCTGTAAGGCCGCTCTATGCGGCCCGCACAGGTTTGCTTGTTCAAGTACGTCCTACCCTTGCTTCCTGTTCAGCTGGGGAGACAAGATGGCGTGTAGCAATCACTCTCTCATCAGGATACTCTTCGGAACTTAATACTTCTGATACAAACATTCAGTACATTTGCTCTTGCAGTAATGTACTAATCAGTGATAGTTGATTTTATTTATTTTCTGTGACGTGTGTGCTCTGGTTGGTTTTGGCAAGTTTCGCTTTCACGTAGTTCCTTATTTACCTCTGTGGCGAGTACCGTCACTGTTTCATAGTTTGTTTTTCACTCTTGTAGCAGTTATTTATAGTTCACTAATTTTATATTTGGTTAATTTTCTTTCAATGAGGGTGCACATTCCAGTCTAAAACTTTCATGCAGACGTTACCTTGCCTTTTCTGCTGGCGGCAGCATCGTCGGGCAAACTTTTCAATTCCTTCATGCTGTAGTTTGGAAGCGAATGAAGTATCTTCTTTCCCGTAAGCTACGATCTTTGGGCGACATATAACTGTTTCTGTGGACTGGACGACGTCTGCAAACAGCTAAGTGGTAATCTAAATTGATATTACATTTTCTATTCATTTTAAAATGTGAACTTCATCAGTGAAATATAGTTCTGTAATATTTAAAGCATATGGCTTCGTTTTCCATTTATCACAAATGTCACGCGCATAAGAAACATTAAATCAAGTTGTGTGTATCTAAAATAAATTATGTTATTAAATTTCAATTAAGTAATTTACTTTATATACGGGATGCCCTTTTAATAATTTTGAAGATGCAGGCAGTGAATTTAACTTTTAAATTGAAATTACGAATTATTTTGAGAAGTATCACTGTCAAGTTTTCTGTTCTAATTAAAGTATTTTAGAAATTTTGTGTAACTGACGTTACAATTTTAATGCCATATTTCTTGATACAAATAATTGTGTTGTCAATTATTTGTAAGAGCTGTTATTTATTAATTGTCTGCCAGTATGTTCAAATTTTTAATTGAAGTGAACCAATAATAAGAAGTTATCGATATAACTAATGATCCTACTTTCCTCTACATGGATGAAAATAATTTCGATTAATGTTTTAAAACGTGAGAATGTAGGTGGGTATTGACGTCTATCTGATAGCGATATCTTTAGACAAGTAACCAGAAAGCAATGCTATACTAGTGAAACAACTACAAATACACACGTGCCTTACTTGGGAACCAAACACAGAACGCCTCGTACCGTAAGCTTGCGTACAACCAACTACATTACAGAGGTGGGATTCGGAGCATCAACCTCGGTAATAATAAGTCTAAAGTTTTGGTAGACTGGGTTTAGCAACTTCAAATATCTACAGGAACTCCATTTTGAAAGCAAGTGTGTGAAGCACTTAAATCATGTAATTTTGCATGGCCTACAGTAGCACTACTTGTGTGCGTAATTTGGTGTAAATATGTTCACTTGTTAAGATATTGCATAAAACTTTAGTTTCTCATTTGGCACTATCGTACAAAAATGTCTAGAAACAAGCATCTGATGTGTCTAATAGATATCAATATAAAAAGTTTGGTTGAAATTTGTACAATTATTTAATAGGTATGATTTTAATTATCTAGACATTTAAAAAAATGTTAAACACACTTAAATTATGTATGTTTACATGGTCCACTGCAGTACTATTTGTGTACAAAATTTGGCGGGAATTCGGTGATTGGTTACCGAGATATGGCATAAATGTTGCATTTTATCACCTGTCACTATCTTACAAAAAGTTGGCAAAATATGTTTTCAACAAGCATATTATATGCTTCTAATGGCTATAGTATACTATGAGTATACTAGGTTTAATTGAATGCGGTTAAATTGTTTCATAGGCATGGCACGCTATTTACATGATTTATACGACTGCCATACTCTAAATAAAGTCAGACACACTTAAAACATGGCCTAATGTAGCACTACTTATGAGCAAAGTACGGTGGGAATCAGTTGGTTGGTCCCAGACATTCTCATGTAGTGCTATTTTCATTACTGTATGACACATTATTTGTTTGTCATATATACTGATACATATTTAAATCGGTTAAAATTGTTTATTACATATGGCTTGCTAACATAAATTTTTACATGGCTGTTATTTTGAAAATATATGACTACTCTTTTAGTCATATAAGTTTATATGGCCTACAAAACTATAACTTGTATGGTCCGTACCATATAAGAAGGCCACTTTTTGACAGATCGGTGAAAGTAGCGCCACTGTTTACATCTGACTACATCTGACTGCGTATCGTTCCGCCATCAGCTGATCGGCCACATAACTGGTCCGGCGAGTATAATCTATTCACGGTATCTTCGATACTTTTGAAAAGAACCTTCTTTGAAAAATCACCCTAGGAGTTACATGTTGAATTGGTTATAAAAAAATTGTATATGGAAAAAGGTGTTGTCTTGCTTTTAGCACTGAAGCACTATATAAATTGGTTGTTTTAAGTTTTAAGTATATTTTTTCAATAAATTTTAATAATTTGTTAAAAGTCCGTAAGAATTAACAACGGATTTTGAAGGGACATGTTGGTTATAGCTGAAAAGAAATAGTTCGTAGGTTAAATATTAATATGTATAAATTTAATGCCGTAATTGTAAAGTTAATATTGCTAAACTATATATTTACATTTTTACGTAGCACTAATGGGTAAAGATTTCATCGTTAATAATTGAAATTAAATAAATTTCAGTTGTTGTCCAGCGGACTCGTACACTCCATCTTGTTCGTTTGGGCACGTTTTTTTCAGAAGTATAACCACGCCATATTGGAGACGCTGAATTGTGGTTATAAAACTAACGTAACACATTCTTTCTACTTACAAGATAATTCTAGGTTAAGATGTAATTTTAGTATTAGCGTTGTTATTTCTGCAGTTTATCAAATAAACGTGCAAAATATAGAAAGGCATTTGAATATTTCCGTTACGTTATTCCCTTCGCAAAGAATGCAAAGGAATCGAATTTTGGTCGCCGCCAACTGATAATCGATTATTTTCGAAAGCTTTTTGTGGAGACCAAGAGATGGCAGCACATTAGCGTTGGTTCTTCAGTGCCAAATGTTAGCCGTGACTCGTCTTTCCGCCGCATAGTGTTGTTTTTATGTTGCAGTGAAGAATCGCGACAGTTCTTGATGGAACAGAGATGTACCTACACCGCAGGTTTCAAAATGAAAGTGATTTTGTTCGCTGAAGAGTTTGGAAATCGAGCCGCGGGCCGTGAATTCGTAGTAAATGAAACGTTAGTGCGGGGCTGGAGGAATTTTTCTCACTTATAAGTCGCACCCCAAGTTTTCAATAAATTTTTTTTTTAATAAAATGTGCCACTTATATGCGATAAAATACGGTACCATTTATCACAGTGAAATCTTTAACCTGAGTGCTACTTCCAAAAGTTTATTATGTAAAATTTAACTTTTTCCTTACAGCAAATATGTAAATAAATCTTAATACAATAAGTAAACTTTAATTAAATTATATAATTAACAGTTCCGATATATACTTCAATCTACCTTTTTGTATGTATTACAACATTTCGCTAAATTGATTAGCATTTTTTAGACATTTAGAGAATTTTATTAAAGTATATGACAGTTGAGATTACATGGCATTGTTTCTCTTCAAAAATAAATTTTGGTAGTTCCCACATGGACACTGTTAATAAAATATTTGACAGTTCCCACAAGGCACTGTTTGTTTACAAAATATTTGACAGTTCCCACATGGCACTGTTTACAAAACGTTTGACAGGTGTCACATGGCAATGTTTTGTTTACATACTGCGGAAGGATACATAATCGGCTCCCTGAAAGTAGATATTTAGCAGGGTTTCAGAAAATCTTGAAGTTACCGTGAATACATTATAAGCGCATCTAGGAGGTGCTGCTCGTGCGGCAATTGATGAACTGCTAGGGTGCGCGGCAAGCGGCGAAAAAGTTCTCGAAAACGATATTTGGTGTGCGTTTGTACGGTCGTTCATAAACGTAATGTAACTGGAAGGGCAGGAACGTGTAGAGGGGAGCAGCGGGAAGACGTGAGTGCAACACACATTACAAGTATGGAGTGCTAGTGCTGCGAGTGTGTGGTGTCCCACTTCTCCGGAAACAAGGTGCGGGTTTTCGGAGAACAATATGGCGTATGCTTCGCAAATAAGCCAATAGGTAGCGCGCACAACAGATTTTTCGACGATAGCGTCTTTGTAAAGTAGACTGTTGTTACTGGCTGGGTACGAAACGTATTTCAAATATATTTCGTAAAATTATTAGAGAAAGTAATTTAACAATATTATGCAATATTTCAGTATGCTTTTGGAATTAATATCAAGTACGTAAGAAAAGCGGGGTTGGAGAGGGTGGTATACGACGTGAAAAAGGTTTCGAGATTGCTTTTCATTTCTATACTGGTTGTATTATTATGCATTTCATTCTGAACACCTATACATTACTATTTTATCACGAAGTTTAGTTTCTAAAACTAAAAACTGCTGTTTTATGACCACGTAAAATAAAATGTATTAATTAATCTAGGAACTCTTTGTTATCGCGTATTTTCAGCTTGTATAATGTGCATCGGCAATGCACTCAGAATAGCCAACGTAACATTAACTTTTGTTCATTCGTGCATCAGCTGATACATGATTTTGTAAATGGCATGTTGTTTGTTATGAATATCTTAAGTTGCCACTCACTGACTGTCATAATGTGGCCTTATATGAAATGAACTATATCTTGAATTTAATGGATGTAATTGTTTCCCGAAATAGGACACATAAGCTTAATCTTTCGTATAGTGCTATCTTCCCAAATGGCTGACAAATTAATTTATATTTTAGCTTATTTGATGATCGCATGGATACTGCCAGCATACAAAGTTAAAGAGGAATTGGTTACATGGTTTCGTACATATAGCATAGTTTTGAAAAAATTAATTTAGAAAATAATAGTACAACCCACTAAAACATGTCAGTTTACATGATCTACTGAAGTATTACTTGAGTGTCAAATTTAGTAGGAATCGGTTGAAAAAAAATGTTAAAAAGGTGCCAGTAATGCATATACACAAATTGGATGGTTATGATACATATTTTTTTCTGTGGGTCTTTATTTAATTGACCAAGCAAGAATGTCCTATTAAGTATATTTTCTTCTGTGCACATGTACGACCAGCAAGCTTGATTAATTTGACGAGTGTCACTTCCCATTAGTTGTTTGTTTGGAAGATCCCGATCCCTTGGCTTAAATTAGTTGTTTATTTTTTATGGTCCTTGATTGTGTTGTTTTTTAGCTCTTTTGTGTGTTGTTGTTTGTGCCTAAGACTAGATGCATTAATTTTTTAAATAAGAATAAGTGTTTAATAATTGTGTTTCTGGCGAACATTGACACAACACAGCAGCGCCGAGAAACTGTGGCGAGGCACACCAGGTCGTGACATGCTGTGCCATGGTATTCGTCACACACTGCCAGTAATGGTGAGAGGTCACCATGCCATACACGCCTTCCTCGCTTCTCATCGACCCTCTACCACTTTCCTGTCTTTCACACCCTTCCAGGTGTATCGATGTCCTTCGCTATCTCATTTACATTCCTTTTTGTCGTTCAATTGTTCTGCGCTACTATTTACACTTCTCCTGTGTTGCTCCCTCGAAACTCCACTTCAGCCACCGGCAAAGCAGTCTATCCTGGCCCAGAGATGTCACATGGACATACAATGAAGACGAGATAGGCTCATTCTTGTTATCTGCTCAGGTTCCAATGCTCGCTCACACATCACCAGTACAATGTCGAAATAACATGGTTCAACAGCGAAACAGAAGACTGTTGAGTGTATAGTTTTCTACCATATCCATGTTTTATACAAAACGTATTTTGCTTATCTTGAATATTTTACAGTTGTATTAAAACTCGATAAGATAAAACGTAGTGGTGTTTCAAAGGACACGTTTACATAAGACTTTCCAATATGCAATCCACAGTACATTGCCAGTGGCAGTGAACAGTGCAGTGTAGAACTTGGAGACTAGCCACTTTCAGCAGTGTAGAGCATGCATGCTGCTGTGTTGCAGAGCATACCCAACAGCAGGCGACATGCAACTAACCGCCGCAGCAGTGCTGATCCTGGTGGCCACAGGCGTCGTCCTCGCCTCTCCAGAGCTAGCTCCTCTGCCTGTGAGTACTGTACCCCAGTGTGCCATGTGTGGCTACCATACACCCTGCCTGTGCTGTAAGTACTGCACCCCAGATTGTCATGTGTGGCAGTACAACATATTTAAATGAGGGTAGTTGTGTGTGGTGGCACTGCATGTTGAAGTGAGGGTTGTTGTGTGTGGTGGTACAGTATGTTGAAGTGAGGGTTGTCGTGTGTGGTGGTACTGCATGTTGAAGTGGGGGTTGTCGTGTGTGGTTGTACAGCATGTTTAAGTGAGGATTGTCGTGTGTGGTGGTACAGCATGTTGAAGTGAGGGTGGTTGTGTGTGGCAGTACGACTACAACTGGAAAGTGGAGGATGCACCCAGCAACAACTACTACAATCAACGTGAGGCTGGCGATGCGAACGGTCGTGTGGATGGCAGCTACCAGGTGTGGTTACCCGATGGTCGCCTCATGACCGTTAGCTACTACGTCGATGGCGAAAGCGGATATGTGCCCAAGATCACGTACGAACAGAACGCTAACCCTTTCGTCGGCTAAGCACATAGGCCCACCAGCCTTTTTCCTTGTGCTCTTCCTTCTACACAAACAAACACAATTGTGATTGCAGCCTCAATATCTCATTACATTTATGTTCCATATACTTGTGTAATGCAACAGTGCAATAATGATTAAAAATTTTATTTTTAGGCTTCTAAAATACATAATTTCGCAATGTGCTATAGTTGCTGCTAAACTGTAACATCCAGAATTATTTCTAAAGATGCAACTCTCACCTTTTACAAAATCCATCACATGCAAGAAATGTTACTAATTTTAAATTTTGTAAATAAATAGAGGTCTGCATACTAGTTTGAATATTACAGCTGCCGGAAAAGTTTGTACATACATGCTCGTTCATCGAAAGTGAAATACTGTCTTGTTTTGTAAAATTTATGTTTTGTAAATAAACATTTCCAACTTTTTCTATTATGACAAATTTTTTAATGCGAAATGGGGAATACGAAAATAAAACAATAGTGTTTTGTTGGTAAAGAAAACACTCAGGAACCCCACTGTTTCACTGCTGCTGTTGATGACAGAATGCAATATATATATATATAT
>NQII01004773.1:15567-53985 GCA_002778355.1 Clitarchus hookeri | reverse complement strand
ATATATATATATATATATATATATATATATATATATGGACAATTATAAATTTTTACATATTTAGATGATTATTGTTTAAAGAGATGTAAATCAAGTTTGAATTGTTAGAAAAAAAATTGTTTAATATTACCCATTGTCATCACTGGTCAGGAAAATATCGAAAGTTCCCATTTAGTCAAATTTTACATATTGGCAAGTTTTCATGACTTCATAATACTTACAGTTTCCATGAAAAATAATAAAACATTGTGGACTTATGCCTTTTTAACAATCAAGAAAATATCACACACACATACAAACTCACCTGTTTCGTTCATAAAGCAGTATGTGTGGTTGAAATAACATACTGTAATGTTAGTTGAGTTTGTCCTGACTGAAAAATAAACAAAAGTACAAAAACCAATCGAAAAATCAAGCTAACAGGACCTGGCCAGTAGGGGATGGTAACACTGGCGGTTTTCAGTGTTTATAGTAACGGAACTCGAAATAACACAAATATTCCGATCTTTAACGTAAGTGGTGCCAACTCACCGAGTGGATAAGAGATCTCTGTCCTCAGGATCGTGGGCCGAACAACCACGCGGCTGTGTACCCTTACACACACGACACTAAGTCCTAGGAAGGTGTGGGCATAAAAGGGATATTCGGGATCCCCAGCGAACACCTTGAGATTACAGTATGAACTATTAATGTCATACGCCTCCACGAGGTGGTGAAGAATATCTGGATAGGGCTAGGGCCTGAAGTTTAACACTACTTACTGAGAATACGAAATTACTGTTGGCTCATTAAAAAGTTGTATTGCATAATTGTGTATACACAGTTACATAGAAAATAAATTAGAAGCAGTTCTGGCTCACTAGGCTTTCCAGCGACCATAACTGCAAAGGGCCGAAAATTGCGCGAAAAACAAAATGGTGATTAAGCACCTCCACAGTCGGAAATTAAGCTAATGGAGGGGTGCTGCGAACATGGGTGATACTATTGAGAAAACAAGCACAAGGTTAAGGTAACTTACGTTAGTCTATAGCATTGATGTAGTTAGCACAAAGTATGTAGGACCCCGCGATGCGACGCACACAAAGCACCTACGACCCGCTGAAACAGACTACTGGGGATGGTGGTGTCCTTGCCGAGACCTCCACCACTCCGCGAGGTAAATTAGCTACTTGACGTCATTATCACAACACATTGAAAAATGTACACATTAAACACTGAAATGCTCTTGTTGAATTTTCTTATCCCTGCAGATACTTGTTCTTAATTATTCCTTATTATATAAAAACATGTTTGTGGATATCAGAAAATTATGTTACTATGCATTGAGATTAAGCTAGAGGCTCTGAAACACTTTTATGAGACCGTTGGCAACTTATTACGTACATCGAACAGAGGATGAATATGAAATAATTATATTTTATGTGAGAAATTCGTATCTGTTAAGTTCTGGGGCTCCCAGCGACCAGAATGGTCAAGTTAAAATTGAAAACTGTATACATATATCTTGTAGTGTTCAACTTTGCCATATAAACATTCACTCTTCATAAATCACATACAACACATTAAATAACACAACACGTTTATTCTGTGCCTATTTAAAAATGCATGTGGCTTGCTGGTTATTCCACTGATACTCTGTAATCCCATGAGGGCATTACAGAAATTAACATTTACCCGTAACAAAATTTAATGGATTTTATTACATGGTTTCCAACTTGATTTCTGTCATAATTGAAACATTTACTATATGGGCATTGCAGAAATTGCACTGGTCCACTCGATAAGTGGGTCATGATCCGTTCACGTGTGAACGATGTCGTATATGCATCTGAATGCATGGTGTGAGTGTTTCAGGTTCTGCACTGGTCCGGCTGCGGGGGAAGGGCAGCCAGGTGATGTAGTGGCAGTTTGTTTGTTTTATTGCTTCTGTAAGATCATTTTTCAATACAAAGCTGTACAAATATATTGGACAATTCAAAAAAGTCAAATTATAGTATACAAAGTTTATACACTCGACAGACACACACATGCACATACCCACGTCCGATTGCACTACACACATAGTATTTTTTCTTCATAATGTGACTTTTCTTCTTCCAACATGCTGTAGGGCTTCATCGTTTTACTGAAACACAAGAAAAAGGGCACGAGAAAAACCGGAACAAGAAATGTGTACAATGAAATCTTGTAAAGTATTTTATTAATTTTTGTAGTTTAGATACTTATCTACGCTATAAAATGTACATTCAATAAGAAATTATTTCAGCTGTTTTTAAACCAGTTTTTGGTTAGATAAGCAAATTTCTTGAAAGTGTTGTGGTAGTTACTTGAAAAGTTGGTTACCGAGGTAAGATGGACCATTCTGAGATAGTTTTAATTTAACTGAAGCCATGGGCAAGTGTTTTTTTTTTATTCTAGTGTCAGACTTATAAAAAGGACTCATTTTTCCGAAATAAATGACTGTTTTTGGACACGAATATGAGTACTGAAAACATGTAGTCAGATGCAAATGTGAGATATTGAAAAGAGGCCCACATGAGTCGTACTTTATTTTGCCATTGATTATTCTTACAGCTCTTTTTTGCATGTAAAACATTTTTTTATTGTTAGTGGAACTACCCCAAAAAATTGTACCAGGACAAACTATGTAAAACATACCTTTATATATATATATATAATGTTCAAGACTTCTACAACTCTCCATAGAGCTAACCAGGCTGGACTTAGTTTAGGTAAAATATACAAAAAGTGAGATTTCCAGTTTAGTAAACTGTCTACTTTTAAGACAAGATATTTAGTTACTGATGATGAATTCATTTTGTCTCTGTTACTGCTAACATATGAATTAGGGCTTTTTTTTCTGTTCTTTGTAAAGAAATTCATAAGATATGTTTCATCTAAGTTGAGATTTAATTTGTTTGCAGTAAACCATGCACTTAGCTTTGTAAATGTTGTGTCTGTTTTTTGGTCAAGATCATTTACTGAGTCCCCAGAGACTAAGATGCTAGTATCATCTGCAAATAAAAATGGAGTAGTGTCTGGGGTTAAGGCATATGAAAGAACATTTATATAAACTAGGAAATGTAGGGGGCTTAATATTGGGTCTTGTGGGATCCCATACTTGATTTTTTCCTGGTTCAAAGAAGAATGAAGTAGTTTCTCCTTTGATCCGCACTTGTTGTCTGTTTGACTTGTGTGAGCTTATTAGTTTATTGGGTTTATCTGAGAATCCATACAATTAATTTTTTCTTTAGGTATGTATGTTGTGACTTATACAGTCAAATGCTTTAGTGAGGTCGCAAAATATTCCATTAGATGGCATATTTTTATCACGTGAGTTATGAATGCAATTTAACTTGAATAAACACATAATTTGTTAATGCTCTTTTCTAATGCCAAACTGAAAATTAGATACAATTTGTGATTCTCAAAATATTGCAGCAATCTCCTGTAAATTAATTTTTCAATAACTTTTGAAAAGGAGGTGAGAAGTGAGATAGGTTTTATTGCCTGAGCGGTCGGGGATAGTAATGCGGACGTCATCCGGAGACTATGTTAAGAAAAGTCAGAATATTACGCAATATTCCTATTTCGAATAGAATGGGTGCCAGATCACTGGGTGAGCATGAAGTCACAGTTCTAAGGATCGTGGGCCGAACGACCACGTGGCTGTATCCCCTGACACATACTGTACAAATTTACGGGAAAATGTAATATATAGCTCGGGTATTTAGGCTCCCCAGCAGGCCTTAATATTACCTTTTAATCTTATAAATGAAGGATGCCTCCTTGAGTCGTCAACGACTTCCTGAATAGGGCCAGGGCCCAAGATACAACACAAAAATGAGAACCCACAAGTTTCGGTTCACTCAAATAAATTGTAATACCGAATAGTTTACACAATTACATGTATGCAATGCAAATTAAAGCGGACATGACTCACAAGGCCTGCCAGCAGACATTACTATACAAAAAGCCAATACTGGCGCGAAAACTTACAAGAGTAATTAAACCTCCGGGATCAGTAAATTAAGCAGACGGAGGGGTGCTGCGAATGTGGGGAAGGCTGTTAATAAATTAAATAAAATTTCCAGTAATTTACATTAATCTATTGTAGTTCATGTTCAGAACAAAGTATGAAAGTCCCCTGCGTTGTGATGCACGTACAGCACCTAAGACCCGTGGAATCAGAATGCCGGGGATGGTACGAGTAAGCGGCCTCCTTACTGAGAGCTTGTTCCACTCCGCGAGGTAATTTAATTAACTGACCTCATTAAAAATAGAACTTGAAACAGATACTCATAAAACACTGAAACGTTCTGAGTGAGTCTTCTTAATCCTGTAGAGAGTTAAGAGTTCTTAATTAAGCACTAATTTAAATACAAAACATGATTATGTGGTGCCTTGCAGGGCACATGGGAAATTTAGGTCTGTTAAATTTTGGGGCACTCTACAACCAGAATGTTCCGGTTGACAGAAATACTTATTATTTCACATGTAACTAATTGGCTTGGTTAGACACACAATTGCACTCGGAAAACTATATGGAACACTTAAATTACCTTAGTCTTGATACTAAACACCTCATTAAATATACATGTGGATTTCTTTATTCTGCGATTACTTCGCAATCCCCTAAGGGCGAATTTCACGAACATTTGCCCATTGGCGATAAATTCTAAGGCTATTTACTACACATTCTAACACTTGATTCCTATCCTAATTATACATATCTCTCTAGGGACACCACAGGCACTTGGTTGGATCACTAGGTGAACGACGCAGACATTCATCGTACATACGACATGCGTGTTCCGCGGGCGCAGCCGTCTCGGCGATATGAGATGTACAGGGCAGGGTCGCCATGATGCAGGAATGTATGCCAACTGGTGAAGGTTTAACTTACCCCTGGCAGGTGAGATCTTACTGGTTCGGCGGATTCGGTCGGCTGGTCGTACATCTGCTCGGCAGGTTGTTGGCCCTGCAACCATCAAGATGTTGCTACTGCTGCTGCTGCTGCTGTTGCTGTGGTACCTCTGTGTCCAGCGTCGAAGCTGTTGAGGGTGGTATGGGCAGCGCATCGATGGGATGCTCGACCCGGAACAGAACTTGACCACCGATGAGTCGCGTGACCTGGCAGTCTAGAGCGGGGCACTTAGTGGTGTGGGTGTGACCCGGTGGGCCCCCGACGTCTAGGCGCTGGGCGCCGCGGCATCTGGTGGTCGGTCGTCATTCCATGCACTTTCCATGGAGTCGGATGTCTCCACTGCTCGTGGTGCCGCCTTGGCAGCTGACGACACAGATGTCCTTGAGGACGTTGGTGTTGGTGGACCTAGTAGTCCACGCATGGCTGATGCTGGTGATTGCCATCCTGTATTGGCTGGGACTACTTCGGTTGGTTGCCTCTGACTGGTGTTACCTTGGGGTGCTGGAGAGCCCGATGTCAGCGCCTCCAGTGCTGCCCTTAGGTCGTCACGATGGCATTTAACTTGCCTTTGCCCACCCATCTGTATGATGTAGTCGGTCTTCCGCACTCTTCGTACCAATGTGTGGGGTCCTCTCCAGCGGGGCAAGAACCCTGCGCAGAAATTGGCACGGGCGGCCGACTTCTGGTGTTTTCGCACGTAGACATGATGTGCAATTTGCAGCTCTTTCGGGGGCCATGTGGTTTCTGGCAGCCACTGTTGGACGTACGGTTCCTGTCGTTCCCTGGCCCGTTCGAATCGTTGCATGTAGTGTCCTTCTTGTGTCTTGCCAGACCGTGTCCGTATAGTAATGCTACAGGAGAATATCCCATGGCTTAGTTCTTTCGGTTTCTCAGGCAGAAAATTAGCTCTGGGATGTGGGTGACCCAGGTAGTGTGGTCATCTCCCACGCGAAGCCGGAACTGCGCCTTGAACTCTTGGTTCCTTCGTCCTATGGGATTAGCACAGGGATGGTACTCCTTCATTGTGTGGTGTAATGCCCGCCACTTGATGCAGAGTTCTCGCCATCGCTTCCCCCTGATCTGCGGTCCGTTGTCGGAGATGATTACCTTCGGGTAACCCCAGCGGGTGAAGAAATCAGTCTGCAATGCTACCACTATGTGTTTAAGATGTGAGCTCGGGAGATGATAAGCCTCGTACCACCTGGTGCACAAATCTGTCACCACCAATAAAAATCTCTTCCCGTTTGGGGAAGAGATGGTACCATCAAGTCTAACGCGATGGTCACTAAGGGTTTCTCTGGTATGTGAGGTTGCTGTTGAGCAATGCAATTGGCATGGCACATTTTCAGTAGGTTACATGTTTCGCAGGCACATACCAATTTTCGAACTTGTCATGTGAGCCCTGTCCAGAAATAATGTGCTAGTATATTCCGCTTGGTTTGCGCAGTTCCCGGGTGTCCCGCCAGGCAGCTGGTGTGCGAGTTTTCTAGGACGAATATTCGTCCCTCCTCTGGTATGTAAGTTCGCCAGCTCCCCTTTCCCTTGTGGACCGGGTCTCCAAGCGGTTATCGACTGCATGCCAGTTGGCCAGCTGTTGTCTGGAACACTGCGCCCGGCACTCTGCGACCTCTGTTGACAGGCATGTACTCTTTTGTATACAGCATCATTTGTTAGGTCTTGGGTGGCATTACTTGTGTCTACAGTGACGTGCTGTAGCCGGGCAACTGGCGGACTGTCTGGTGAGAATACTTCCCACTCGTCTTCATCACATGCTATTTCGGTTGTACAGAGCGCACGTAAAGGGCGTCGTCTGGTTGGTTTTCTTCGCCCAGAACGTGTTCCGTCACGAAATCGTAGGTCTGTAAAAACATGGACAACCGCTTGAATTTGCTGCGGACAATACGCATGTTATGCAGCAACATTAGACACCGAATGTCAGTCCTCAATGTGAATCTTTGGTACTCTAGGTGTTGGGGGAGAGTTTTAGTGCCCATATGATAGCCAAGCATTCCCACTTGTTCACGTCATAGTTGCGTTCACGTGGAAAAAACTTCGTGCTTCTGTAGCTTATGACTCTGTGTTCCTCGTCATCGTCATATTGAAATAGAACTGCACCAATCCCCTCTTGACTGGCATCTGTTTGCAGATATAAATACCTCTGGGGGGCTAAATGGGACAGTGTGTCGCACTGTTGGAATCTTTGTTTGATTTCTTCGAATGCATTTGGGCGTCATCGTTTCATTGGAAACGCCGTTATGTTGACAACAGGGTGGTTAGCAGGGCTGTTACCATGGCGAAGTCTTGTATGTAGCACCTTAACAAGATTGTAAGCCCGAAAATTTTTCATAGGTGTTTGCGCGTGTTGGGTATGGGATAGTCTTCAATTGGCCTCAATTTTTCGTGGTTGGGCTGGATACCCTCGGTATCGACCTTGTGGCCCAGGTATTGGAGACATGTTCTCCCTATATGACCTTTTCTGTTTGCACATGTTAACCCATTGGTTACCAGTAGCTCCAAGATGAGGGATAGGTGTTGTATGTGTCTTCCCACATTTTCGATCAGTTCACAATGTCGTCTAGGTATGCGATCGTACACTCCCCTATCAGACCATCCAGGATGCGGACCATCATACTCTGGAAGGTGGATGAGGCGCATTTCAGCCCAAAGGGCATGCCACAAAATTGAAATGGCATCCGTCAGGGGCCGTGAATGCGGTCTTGTAATGGTCTTAGGGTGGTACTGGTACTTCCCAATAGCCACTTCTCATGTCAAGGGAAGTTAAAATCTTGGTGTCCCCTAACATGTTTAGTGCAGAGTTCACACTGATTAAGGGTGGGGGCATACTATAGGTCACTTGGTTGAGCGGGCGGAAGTCCACACAAAACCTCCTGCTCCCGTCTCTTTTGGAGACCAGAGTGATAGCTGAGTTGTAATTGCTTTCCGAGGGTTCTATTACCCTATCCCTAATCATTTCATTGATTTGTTGATTAATGAACTTCAGGTGATAAGCATCATAATCACAAGGGGCGGACCAGAGGGGCTCAACTTTGTGAGTGGTATAGCATATTCTGCCATGCTTGTTCTTTTAAGAGGGTCTGCCATGGTAAATACGCCCCATCGTTCGGCCAGGACTCGCTGGATAGCTTACCTATGTTCCGCGAGTACGGCATGGTCAAACATATATAGTTGGACAGATTGTGAGCTGTTTTCTCTGCGATGCCCTAGGTTGTACATTGTTCGCTGTTAGGTCAAACCGAAATGAATGTGGTCCATGACGATTTCAATAATGGCATTGTGTTGTCTAATGCACAGCACCCATAGAATCAGGTCCTCTCGTATCTCGTCGGAGACGAGGGCGATGATGTCCATAGAACAGTCACGAATATGTAATTTCACTTGAACTTCACCCAAACATTCGCTGATCCCATTCAATGGGGCCAATTGTATGATTTGTTTGTCCCTGGTGATCAGCCGTTGGCCAATTAACTCCGCCCACACGAAGTTATGTGACGCTGCCATATCGATTAAGGCGACGATATTCCACTCATCCAAGCATATGGGTATTCTGATCAGCTGATAACTTGGGGAGCTAGCCTGGTCAAGGTAATGGTGGATCTGTTTGTTATTGGTAATTTTGGGAGTTCCAGTCGCGATAATGATGGAGAGGGCGGCCCCAATTTTCCCTAATTCACTTTGTCATTTCCCTGAGGTTCACTGGCCCAATTCTGGCACACTTTGTGCCAGTGGTATTGTTCGTCCTTACATATATGACAGCATGGCAGGTTTGGTGGGCCCTTCCCACATTGGCGTCCCAGATTTTGGGATTGTCCCTTATGCCACTCTTCCCTTCGGACATCTGGGTGTCCACAGTATTGTTCCGCGCATCTCTTCACCCACCTTTACTACGCACATAAAAATTGGGCGCCCTGCGCTTCTCCGTGTCTCGTGATACAATCACAGCTGTTATTATGAAGTGTTATATTCCGCTGAACAGCATGGGCCATAATTCCGGTTAGTATTCTTGTCTCACTGTTTCCACGATTGTTTCGAGCAGGTCTTGCTCCAGGAAATGTGGATAATGTCTGTTGGCTAGACTTAATTTTTGGCTTACGAATATGTCCAGGTCTTTGGTGGCGCCTTGTTCCTCGGTAAACAGGACAACCTGTTGTTTTAACATTGTATATGTATTCGCGTATCTGGCTGTAAATTTGCATACGAATTGTGCCAGGGACATATCGTAATCTGTGGCAGACCCCCACCATGCTTTCGCTTCCCCGAATAGTTGGTTCCCGATGACACTCGCCCACTCTTCCTCGTTAACCCCGTACCATTGTAATCGGGTAATGCACTCTTTGAGGAACACTCATGTGTCCTCAGCTGTCTGGCCGGAAAAGTTTGGCAGTGTCTGAAATTTGGCGGGTGTCACATAATTCCGCCTGGTCAGCTTTGTCTTGTACTCGAGGGCTGATGGCCCCGGTATTTTGAACTATGTCTCGAAAGCTCCTATCATTCCATGCCATGTGGATATGGTTGGCACGATTTCCATTCGCTGGGTTTGTTGGTTATGTAATCTTAGCACAGGTTGGGTGAACACTTCAATTTCCCTTTTTATTCGCATGGGTTTCGGTATTGTCCTGTATCTGGCTGTGTACTTTTCTTGACTTAAATGTTTCCTTGGGGACCGCCTGCTATTCCCCTGCAGACATACATGTGTGGTGAAAACACATTTTACACTCTTTGCAGTTTATAAAAGGCCGGTTCGGGGCTCACACAATATGCTGTCCGACACATTGAACTCTGGTTGTTGTTTGGGTACTCACCAGTTACTGGCTGAAGCTCATGCTCTGGGAGTTCTGGCTGGCATGTTGTACACTGTTCCATGCACTGCAAGCAGTGGGACTGATGGTTCCGCAGGGTATTCCATTCTGTGTGGTGTAAGCAACTGGTATATATTATGCGTTGGCATGTAGCACAGCGCACTGAGTCTGTGCCAACCCTCGCATGCGTGGATCGCGTGCAATGCTAGGCGACTGCTGTGGAAGCGAGTTGAGGGAGGAAATGTGCATTTTATTTGGTCGGCAAGCACCTGCATATACCTGCACGTATGTTTTATTTGTCGAAGGGATCGAGTGTTCGGGGTTTTCCGCACTGATCACACTTCCGTCAGGTGGATGGTAGAGTTGGATTGTATTCCATTTCTCGGCAATCTTTTGTATATCATGCGAGACGGTTGCACAAGGAACACATAGTCGATACGACGCGGTAGCCCGGTGCTTAGTTGTGTTCACTGACCATCTTCCCGAAAGGCAGCAGACTTTATCGTTCACAGGCTCCTCGTGCACATGGAGCATATCGCCAAGTCGGCTGTGACGTCAGAGTCTATTGTCCTACGCAGGCCTGACCTACACCACAAAATGGCGGCACGGACCGCATTCCTCCTGGTCAAGCATAACAAATGGAGAATTACAAGTCCGACTGTCCTTTTTTCTCCGGATTGGCACACATTTTGACGTGTTCAAGCACTGGCTTGGTGAAATTCCCATCCCTAGTTGGGAAAGCCAACTTAATGCGTGGTGTTACCAGAGCTTATGATGTATGAAATATGTGCCCAGCCCCACAACTCTGCGGTGAGCTGATGAAATGAGGGTAGTTTCGGTCGACATCCTAGAGGACTCTGGTTAACACTCCGTCACACACAATGGCGAGGCTGTAGGCCACCTCAACCTCTTAATTAAATTACAAATGGAACTTTTACTATGCTTGTGGATTTATATATTCCTTGTGACTTCTTAATGAACACACACAACTTTAGTACAAAACACGTGGCCTTAACGGCCCGGGACTGCGAGCGACCACGTGGCTTTACAATGTGAAACGCGACTGCGCTTAAAAACTTTCCGGTGAGAATAACGTTGCTCTGCCCTCGGCACTATAACATATAAAACAAATGATCCGGTTCATGAAGTGAAGAATTTGGCAGTGAGTATGAGTTCAGCTTTCGATGCCGGCACCAAGGGCCTTTGCGGAGCGAGAGACTTACACGTCTTGATGCGTTCAAGTGCTGAAGAGAACTGGGAGGAAACGTGGGGCCGGCTTCCGCTACCCGACCGCAGCTGACACCAAGTGGCGAAACGATGAAGCACAATATACACTAAAAATGATTATGAGATGAATGTGACATGAATTAAATTAACCTAAGACAACATTATTTTTCCTTATACAAATTCAGAATAAAAATGATTATATTAATCCTAAATGTTACCCTTGTACCAGCCACAGTATTGCCGAGTGTACAATGTCAAATGTCCCTGGCTGTGTCTGTGTCGGCTGTCTTCCATGATGACAATTATGATATTCATTATATACACTGAATAAATAACACTGAATAAATACCCTGATGCAATACACTAATGCAATTAATAACACTGAATAAATTAGAACAACTGATGCAATTACACTGATGCTATTATGCACACTCTCACCTGTGCCCACATGCCCATCGGTGTGGTGTGTCTGGTGTAGTGGACACGACTGCGGCAGTCAGAGTGGGCACAAAAGAGCTTGTGAATGCACGGTTCACTTCAATATGATTGTTTGGCTTTATTATTGTCACACCTAGTTGGGCAAACCATTTAACGTTACCTGAACAGTTAGGGATAGTAATGCGAACTTCATCCGGCAACTATGTTAAGAAAAGTCAGAATATTACACAATATTTCTATTTCGAATAGAATGGGTGCCAGCTCAGTGGGTGAGCACAATGTCACATTTCTCAGGATCGTGGGCCGAACGACCACGTGGCTGTATCCCCTGACACATACTGTACAAATTTATAGGAAAACGTAATATATAACTGGGGTATTTGGGCTCCCCAGCATGCCTTAATATTACCTTTTTATATTATAAATGAAGGATGCCTCCTTGAGGCATTAATGACTTCCTGGATAGGGCCAGGGCGGTAGGTACAACACAAAAATGAGAACCCACAAGTTTCGGTTAACTCAAGTAAATTGTATTGCCGAATATTACACACAATTAAATGTATGCGATGCAAATTAAAGCGGACCTGACTCACAAGGTCTGCCAGCAGTCATTACTATACAAAAAGCCAATACTGGCGCGAAAACTTACAAGAGTAATTAAACCTCCAGGGTCGGTAAATTAAGCTGACAGAGTGGTGCTGCGAACGCGGGGAAGGCTGTTGATAAATTAAATAAAAGTTCCAGTTATTTACATTACTCTATTGCAGTTCATGTTAAGAACAAAGTATGAAAGTCCCCTTCATTGCGGTGCATGTACAGCACCTAAGACCCGTGGAATCAGACTGCCGGAGATGGTACGAGTAAGCAGCCTCCTTGCTGAGAGCTAGTTCCACTCCACGAGGTAATTTAATTAACTTACATCATTAACATAGAACTAATTGGCTTAACTAGACACACAATTGCACTCGGAAAATTATATAGAAAACTTAAGATTCCATAGTTTTCCTACTCTACACCTCATTAAATATGTATGTAGCATGCATTTATTCTGCGATTACTTCGCAATCCCCTAGGGTGAATTTCACGAATATTTGCCCATGGGTGATAAATTATAAGGCTATTTATTACACATTCTAACACCTGATTCCTATCCTAATTACAGAGATCTCTCTAGGGACACCACATGCACTCGGTTGGATCACTCGGTGAACAATGTGGACAAACATCGGGACGTAAGACATTCGTGTTCCGCGGGCCGCGCTGGTGCAGCGACTGTGGGCCGATGACGTGATGACAGTGACCGTGCCAGACCACGCAGGAGTTGTCCATGCCAGTTTATAATTAGTTACTTCTGTCTTGTCACCTTTCTTAAACAATGATGTTACTATAGCCGATATGAGTCTGTATAACAAAAATCCTTTATTGAAGATAGAATTACAAATATAGCATAATGGATCACTGAATTCAAAAGCACATTGCTTTAATAACTTACAGCTAATATTATCATAGCTACTTGATAATTTTGGTTGCAAAGAATTGATTGTTTTCCCCCCTCCTTTTCGAGTTGTGTATGTAAAATATAAAATATATAGCAGGGTATTCAGTCCCCTGAAGTGTAGCAATATGTTTTATATCTTGTTTAATATTTTTGTTAATCTTGTTTTCTACGACATTTAAGTAGTATTAATTAAATGTATGCGACTAATTTAGGGTCTGAGGATATACAGTTGTTTACTTTTAGGTATAGGTACAACTGGCCAGTGGTAGTATCAGCCGCACAGTAGTGGCCCACGTCGAAATAATAAATAATGCTTACAGTTCAGTGTGGTAATTTTTATGTCTTAGCTTATATGCAAAAAACCTCTGGGTTGATTTTAAAATGTAAACATTCATTTTCTAATTTTACTTACCTAAACTGTGCGTGTTTACTATGCCCAGTGTATAACCTTTGTGTACTGTAATTTGATGTGTCCAATATCTTTGTACAGTTATGTATTGAAAAATGATCTCTTAGGATGCAATAATACAAACGAAC
Source organism: Clitarchus hookeri (assembly GCA_002778355.1). Lineage (NCBI taxonomy): Eukaryota > Metazoa > Arthropoda > Insecta > Phasmatodea > Phasmatidae > Clitarchus > Clitarchus hookeri. The sequence goes on along the minus strand of NQII01004773.1, from coordinate 40,541 downwards.
AAAATTGTCTTGTATAGTAATAAATTTAGAAAATATATCGCACACATTTATGTCTTCTGAACTGCTTTGACAATATAAATAGGTATACTTTGCAGTGTATCTTTTACATTATATTTGTTTTATTTATATATTGTAAGTGTTAAAAATGAACCAAATTGGCATACTTCATAGCCTATTGACATCCTATGGGATTTTCCGAGTGAAATAAAGAAATAACTGAAGGAAATAATATTTTCTCTAGGTGTACGTTCGATTGATGAATTAATATCGATTCTGTCGAAGTACCGATTGTTAAATATCGATTAAAATTAATCGATATAATAAAAAGTACCGATATATAATTTATATCGATACTTATTTAGAATCTTTAGTAATACAACCGGTTCGGCTTCTTTCATTCCACGTGCTCGTTAGATATTGTGGAAGTTATTGTAGAGGTATTATTTACAATCCTTGAAAACTACACGTGAGTCTGTGGCAAACAATACTAACATATGTCTTAATTACTATAATTTTGTTGAATCTTACCACTCGGATTAACGTGTTTGATCTTGCATGTTACATTATAAGAATCCGTGGTGATGTAACATTTTTGAACTTAACGTCATGCGCATAAGTATAAACGCTTGTTGATGTGACACGTGCAGTGAAGTTGGGAGAACACGTATTTACTAGGGGCATCAACATATTAACACAAACCACAAATACAATAGTGGGGAGGTCTGAAGATCAGGGAAATTGTACCGTAAAACATATTTTAGATTTGCTCGTTATTTTCTTTTCTTACGTAAATACGTTAAATGCAAAAAGCTAACCGAACATTACCTAACTTCACGATATGTAAATACAGAGGTATTGTTGGCCAACACAAACCGTAGCGAGCTCTCTCATCTCTCCCCTACCCTACAACTCCACTTCTATGACCTTCCTGAACTTTGCAACCCCCCTCACAGATACTAATTCCTCCCGCAACATATTCCACTCCCTCGCAGACCTCAAGCATAGACTGCCTACCCCTCTCTGTTCTCCTCCACACCCTCTGAAGCTTCTCACTGTTGTTTCCTCTCCCTCTAAACACACCCTTACCAAACTGGCAGCGTAACCTTCCCCACCCTCCCTCTACATTCACCATCCTGTACATCCAGACCAGTCTTTCAACTTTCCTCCTGTCCTTCAATGAGCTCCACCCCATTTCTGTCATAATCACTGATGGCCTATTGTCCTCACCATCCTGCCCCTGCCTTCTCCACCTGCCCTTCATCATCTTGTTTGCACCTTCTCTAGTTCTTGCACCTCCACGTGTGGGTCCCATACTGCTGCCGTATATTCTAACATAGGCCGTGCCACATGCCTTCTCACTGCTGACTCCCTTCACCTCCCTTCCCAGCCCTTCTTCCCTTTGCAACCACCCTCTATTTGTTTTTTCGATTAGTTTTTCTTACATTTATCTTTATTTTATTCTCCATGGTCCACAACCATATCCGGTCAATGTCCGCCTGCAAGTTTTCAACCCCTCCCACCACTGCATACAATACACAATCATCTGCAAACAATCTTATTTTTCCTTTCCCCTAATCCCCAAATCCATGTCATTTACCATTATGGTAAACAACAGAGGGCCCAGCACGCTTCCCCCACTTTCACCCTCTGTCTTCGCCCCCTGAGGAAGTCACCAATCCATTCCACTACCCACTTGTCCGGTATCAGCTCATCCACTTTCTTCGTCAAAGTCCCATGGGGCACCTTATCGTGAAGTTAGGTTGAATTTGGTTAGGTCTGCTGCATTTTACATGACTTGCGGCAAAAGCATGTAAGCCCTTCAATAACCACACACACACACACGCACACACACACACACACACACACACACACAATACTACACAGTACAATTCACTGCATTATATACACTTTCCATGCTAAAACTACAAATGTATTATGTTACCCATTGAAGCTGTGATCATACCTCCTAGTTGATTAAGCACGACACGTTAACGTCTGTTCAATTTGTAGAAACTCCACAGACACTCAAATTTCGGCACAATTATTATATTTTAACATTTCGTATGGACCTAATAGCACAGAAACACTCATATTTTTGCACAATAATTTGATTTAACACATCAAACAGAATTAATTGCAATAAAACACGCGTAACAGCACTCGTAAATCACAAGCCTCTGCACAGTCAAATTCACACGGTACACTGAATTGGCGCACATTCGCAGCATATAACTGTGACGTAAACCAAAATCGATGCACATTTGTTTCCTGTGTGTGTGTATCTTTGGTTACCTAATGTATTGGAATGCATCATAGCGATGCACGTCAACTGTTGATAAACTTCATCTGTGAACGTATTTTTGTATGATATACTATATGTATATTTCTTCTAAATCTAAATTGTTACGTAGTACAATCGTCTCGTGACTATAGACGAGGTCAGCCTTGAAAACTCAACAGAATTATGTGATAGTCTGACACTGCTTAAGCACCGTCGTTTATACCTGCAAAACATACCTTGTGACCAACGATTTGTAAAATACGTTTCATTTTCAGAGGTGTTCTCGAATGAAACATGATTCTACGGCACGAAATAAATATATTTGACATAAATTTCAGTTGTTTTACCGCATAAACACCCCAATCTTAGCAGCCTTCCGCACTATCACATTTTGTAACGTTCGGCCGCTAGTTACTGCCGATGTTACGTTGCCACTGCTAGCTCAAAGGTGGATCACGAGACTCAGTAAAATAGACAACGATTAATTAAGAAATAAAGTTCCAGAGTATTTTGTTCTATACTTTATTTATCATTTGAGTGACACAGTTCACATACGAAGGTCCAGTATGCAGAGTACGAACCGTTCACAGATAAATGTACAAGTGCAGAACAGCGTCACCGTCATTTACAGATTATTCATTTCTCAAAACTTGCATCGCAAGACAAAGTTACAAAGGCAGGAGGGATATTCGTTCCCTCCTGGCACCCTAACGACCCCCCATACCGGCGGAAATAATTTGATAGAATTGAATAGTTTAAGCCGAAAAGAAATGTGAAAAAAAGATTTAACGGTCACGGGTGCTTGCCGGTGTGGGTGAAATTCTTCCCGTCCGATGCGTCTTCTCCGACGGTTGGTTACTTTTTCTTTCTTAGGCGATGGACACCACTAGTATTTATTATGCAGGCCTATCGCCCCCTTCTCCTAAGATAAGGGCACGGCATCCGGCATCTGCCAGCAGCGTCACGCACGCTCGCAAATGTCCATATGCACTACACAAATATAGTTTTGAAAATTTATATCCTGTACCTAACTGAGCAAAGATATCTTCTATGTGTGGTAATGGGTATGGTGACAATTCTACGTTAGGATCAACACTTTGTTTGTAATCTCCACAGAGCCTAACTCTCTCTGTGCCATTTGTTCTACATATGATTGGGGTAGTCCAATTGCTATGTCCACCAGGTTCTCAGTTTCAGCTCCTACCAGGGGTCTCGCAGTAACTGGAGTTTTACGCTCTTTATAGGCTAATTGGCACTGCACCTCTTTAACATGAAGCGTGCCCTGTACATCTTCCCGTGGTCCATCTACACCCATCTTTTTTACTAGATACTGTGTTTGTGTGAGACAATTGTGTGCTCACTAACTTCACTTTACACCACTTGCTTGCACAAATGACACAACTCTCCTCGTAGGGTTTCTGTTTCCTGCTGACTCCTGTTGTTGGGGGGTTTTCTTCAGTCCACATGTATTTATGGTGTTAGCCAGCATGTTGCACAGGACATTGTGGCTTCAGGAGGTTCTTGTCGCTGCAACAGTAACGTCGTAGATCCTTGCATTTGTTGCTTTGGGCTGTCTACTTTTTAGTGGTATCGCTAAACTTTAGTTTGTGTACCACAGTATTTAGATGGCCTTGGCTCACTTCTGCCACACTATGCTGCTTGTTCCATTGTATATGCTATTTCTGTGGTTCTCTCCCAGGTTAAGTCACACTCTTCAAACAACCTTTTGCACATGTGCTCAGAGTTAATTCCAATGACTACTTGGTCTCTTAAACATTTGTCCAGCTGGTTCTCAAATTTACAATGTTGTGCCAAGTTCTGTAATTCAGCCACATGTTTTACAGTACTCCCTCTCCTTCTGTAATCGTTGCCTTAAAAAATGGCACCCATGCGACGATGATCCATGGGTCTGGTTTTAGGTGATCTGCAACTATCTTCACTACATCGTTATATTTTTTTTTCCTTAAAGTGTCGGGGAAATAAAGGTTTTGAATCAACCCCAATGTTTTAAATCTCACATTCCCCAAAAAGAAATGTTTGTGCTTCGCCGATGGTACATCCTGGGCCACGAACTGAGCATTCAGTGCCTTAATCCAGTCGGCCCATATCACATTTGCTTCATCAAATGTAGCAATCGGAATGTTGAAGGAATGGTTATTCACCTGCCCTTCTGCCATGGTTAACTTCAGTATTAAATCATTAATACACCACCTGGCGGGTTCACCTCGACAAACCCTCAATTAAACTCGTTGACAAATTATTCAACCTTCTTTTTATTTCATCTCCATTCTTTTGCACTATAAATAGCTACTACTCTCTTTGTCTATCCACTTCTCTACGTGATTGTTAAGATGTACACACCGCTGAGTTTTTACATGTTACCATAAGCTACCAACATACTATCAGCCATTCACTTTTACCAATTTCATATATATAATTAACCCTAGTATACGACAAAGGGGGAACAGGCATAGGCACGGAGGGGATAAAGGGGAAGTAGGGGAGGCAAGACTGGATGGCAAACGTCTGCTTCAGTCTGCCAAGTTCTAGTGTTGGTGGTACGCCATGAAGGCAAGATTTATAAACTTGTTGCTCAACAAGCATATTCCCCAGTGAACAGAAATCAAATAGAAACAGCTACTAAGCAATTGGTCACAGGGTCAGCCATTCTGGTCAAGTGAAGTCAAGAAACATCTTCTAGAGTGAAACCTCCAGTGCCTTAGGCTCTCCAACCCACACATCAGCCAGGTAGCCTGTTTCCATCCCAGTCATATGCTACAAAACTTATTTTTTAAATCCTGCAACATTGTTATCTTAAACTACTCAGCTTCAATGTGGTGTGTCTTTTCATCGAAGTGAAGTCCCAGAAGCCCTCCAAACATCTTAGTAAAGTCAACTTCAGCAGATACTTAGCGAACTGCATATGTCATATTCACCTACCAGATATATAAACAAATGAAATGTACCAGCATTGGTATAATCACACACACATACATACTCACATGCATATACATAAAAGCACAACCCTGAAGTTTGAATAAAAAGGTGGCAGAGACCCAACAGTGTTAGGAAGTTTGAAAGAAGACTGCCAGGAAAATACTGTTGGGCGAAGTGAGCCTTGTTGTTCACCTTCACTGTGTGTTCACTGCCTAGCACTGTACATTTGAACATGTAATATGGAGCAGTAATATTTCATCTTATTTTCCATTTCAGTTTTTTTATAGTGGTGGGTATCATCGTGAGTGGTAGCGCATGATGGATGACACACCGATGTCGGATGCACCCATGTTGAACGTGAAGGGAAAAGATGGAGGCTCGTGCAAAGAGGAGAAAGTGCGTATGAAGAAACAGTTGGGGCTTCTGGAAGGTGTTGCCATCATCTTGGGTATTATATTTGGTTCAGGTGAGTGCAGCCGTGCAGGGATCTCGTAGGTGCGTGTGCCATGTGGTCCTGTGTGGTGACGGCAATGATGGTGTGCAGGGATCTTCATATCTCCGAAAGGCGTCATCAAGGAGGTTGGCTCCGTAGGCCTGTCGCTGGTCATATGGGTGGCGTGTGGCGTGCTCTCCATGATCGGAGCTTTGTGCTACGCAGAGCTCGGCACTTCCATTCCCAAGTCAGGAGGGGACTACGCGTACATATTCGAAGCATTTGGACCATTGCCGGCATTTCTGTACCTGTGGGATGCCATGCTTATTTTTGTGTAAGTAGTATTTTTATTTTTGACAGAAATAAAAATAAAATTTCTGTCAAAAATATTTTGTATTGATTAAAATAGTTCTTTGATTTTAATTGGATGTGTTTTTCAGGTGCTGCTGAGTTATTGTAGTTTTATTATGAACTAAATTGAACTTTCCTAAAACAAATTTAAAGTATATAGCAAAATGTAAGGTATAAATGCATCACCATTTCAGCGTAGCAAGCCCTGCTGGTGCCCCTGAGTGAAGTGAGTGAAGACATTTGGGCAGTTCTTAATGTCGAGGTCTTGAGAGCCGATGAGGGTGAAGGGAGGTGAGTGTGAATGAAAGGGCGGGGGAAATGGGAGATCCCAGAAAAAAACCTGCCAACCAGCGGCATCGTCCAGCACAATTACCACATGCAAAAACCCGGGAGTGACCCTGCCGGGAATCGAACTCATTTCACCTAGGTGGGAGGCAAGTAGTCTAACCACTATAATTGCAGCCATGCTGCTGTTTTCCCAGGTGATCGTGTTCCCGGAACTGGTGTGCTACAGTGAACACTTTGAGAGTTGGTTAAACGAACACTTTTTTATTTTGGATATGGTCAGGTCAGTGTTTCATCTCATAATAAATTCTATTTAATTAAATGCTATTGTAGTTGTGCAAAGTATGGTATGTTCCAAAATGAATTTTCCATTTAAAGTTTTGAACATCTGACTCACTAGTGTCTCATTGACTGATAGAATTCACTATTTTGGAATGTTATCAGTAAACTAAAGTGATTCTCTGAGCTTTAATAAAACAAATATTAGCAACTCTCCTGCTTTCATTGAGAGACATCTCTTGTCGATGCTGATAAAGACTGTTCATGGCAAAGTGAGCACTTTTGTTATACTTTCAGCCCATTGCATATCCTTCTGCCATATCTCAATGTAAACATTGCCATGTGGCATATGTTTAATCAGTTATTCTGAAGTCTGCTGTATTTATTTACATAACAATGCAACATGTGATTATCTATTATGCTGTGTTGAGAGTCGCTCCCCTCGTATAAGCGCCACTCTGTGTAGAACATTCCTCGTTAAATACTGTTTAGTCCAGCATCAAAGGCAAACAACATGTGTCTAATCATTGTTAAATTATACTAGAATTATTAAAAATAACATTTACATGCAGAACTAAGGAAAACTGTGTGCTTGAAAGATTTTAAATTACATGTTATTTTACATAAGTAGAATATTACAAATACTATTCTCCCACGGCATACATTACAATCATGACAATATTTATCAGCATATAAAAATTCCTACTGATAACAGTATGCGACTTAAGCCAGGAACAACTCCGAAATGAGTAATTGTATAAAACACGCACACACCGTGTCTAAGCAGACGGTTGGTTGTAGAGTTTGCGAGAACTTGAAAATGGGGCTATAGTCGAATACCTGCTTGAGGCTCGAGATCGGCTCAAAATATTTTTCAGGCTCGAAAAATTTGAGCTTCTGTTATCAATGTCAGATTATTCAATGGGCAATAGATGACTGTTTTGCTGTTAACAAAACAAAACAACACATTGTTTATTAATGAAGCTAAATGTTTAAAAGGTTGACATGTTCCGGTAAAGTGATTCCTCATAAATTCAGAGATATGAACGCTGATTAACAGCAACGAGACAGTTTGTTAAATGTTTGCTATGAAATAAGACATTATACATTCTGAAAAATTCATTAAAAGTTATATGTGTTTAGTTAAAATTGTTCCTCAAAACTACATATATAAACACAGATTCCCATCAAAATTAGCATAAAAACGGGGTCGGTATCGGCCGAAGATGCAGCACCCGACGAAATGGTTTGTTAGAAAAATAATACTCTATTCATAGGGTCACTTGTTTTTGCAAGGTGTAAAACCACTAGAATTTCACGAACTTTCCTTTAGTTATTTAAAATTTTGAAATAAACTAACGCTTGGTGAAGACAGGAAATAATTGTGTAAGATTTGCGTGTGAAGTAATAAAACACAGTAGGTTTGGGCGATCAATTTTGGGAGTTTGTACCAAATTGATTGCTAGTCGGAACGACATTTGATAGTATAGAATAAGACGTTAATACTTAAAATGGCATTTGTTTAGACTATTGGGAAACGTGCTGATTTAAACTTGATTTTAAGTTATGGATTTAGTAATATAAGTTTCAAAGAGAGAATTTTACATTTTCATAATGTTGACATTGCACTGTGCAAGTAATACAATACTGAAATAAAGAGAGTATGTGTGCCTTAAACAAACAAAACCCACCATGCGGTGCTACCCATCATGCAGTCCTACCAGTCATGTGGTGCTATCCAGCATGCGGTGCTACCCGTCATGCGGTGCTACCCGTCATGCAGTCCTGCCCATCATGCTGTGCTACCCGTCATGCAGTGCTACCCGTCATGCAGTCCTACCAGTCATGCGGGGCTATCCAGCATGCGGTGCTACCCGTCATGCAGTGCTACCCGTCATGCAGTCCTACCAGTCATGCGGTGCTATCCAGCATGCGGTGCTACCCGTCATGCAGTCCTACCAGTCATGTGGTGCTACCCGTCATGCAGTGCTACCAGTCATGCGGTGCTATCCAGCATGCGGTGCTACCCGTCATTCAGTGCTACCCGTCATGCAGTCCTACCCGTCATGCGGTGCTACCCGTCATGCGGTGCTACCAGTTATGCAGTCCTACCAGTCATGCAGTCCTATCCAGCATGCGGTGCTACCCGTCATGCAGTGCTACCCGTCATGCAGTCCTACCCGTCATGCGGTGCTATCCAGCATGCGGTGCTACCCGTCATGCAGTGCTACCCGTTATGCAGTCCTACCAGTCATGCGGTGCTATCCAGCATGCGGTGCTACCAGTCATGCAGTCCTACCCGTCATGCGGTGCTATCCATCATGCGGTGCTACCCGTCATGCAGTGCTACCCGTCATGCAGTCCTACCAGTCATGCGGTGCTATCCAGCATGCGGTGCTACCCGTCATGCAGTGCTACCCGTCATGCAGTCCTACCAGTCATGCGGTGCTATCCAGCATGCGGTGCTACCCGTCATGCAGTGCTACCCGTCATGCAGTCCTACCAGTCATGCGGTGCTATCCAGCATGCGGTGCTACCCGTCATGCAGTGCTACCCATCATGCAGTCCTACCCGTCATGCGGTGCTATCCAGCATGTGGTGCTATCCGTCATGCAGTCCTACCAGTCATGCAGTCCTACCAGTCATGCGGTGCTATCCAGCATGCGGTGCTACCCGTCATGCAGTCCTACTCGTCATGCGGTGCTACCAGTCATGCGGTGCTAGCCGTCATGCAGTGCTAGCCGTCATGCAGTCCTACCAGTCATGCAGTCCTACCAGTCATGCGGTGCTATCCAGCATGCGGTGCTACCCGTCATGCAGTCCTACCAGTCATGCGGTGCTACCAGTCATGCGGTGCTAGCCGTCATGCAGTGCTAGCCGTCATGCAGTCCTACCAGTCATGCAGTCCTACCAGTCATGTGGTGCTATCCAGCATGCAGTGCTACCCGTCATGCAGTGCTACCCGTCATGCAGTGCTACCCGTCATGCAGTGCTACCCGTCATGCAGTCCTACCAGTCATGCGGTGCTATCCAGCATGCGGTGCTACCCGTCATGCAGTGCTACCCATCATGGAGTCCTACCAGTCATGCAGTCCTACCAGTCATGCAGTGCTACCCGTCATGCAGTCCTACCAGTCATGCAGTGCTACCCATCATGCTGTCCTACCAGTCATGCAGTCCTACCAGTCATGCGGTGCTATCCAGCATGCGGTGCTACCCGTCATGCAGTGCTACCCGTCATGCTGTCCTACCAGTCATGCGGTGCTATCCAGCATGCGGTGCTACCCGTCATGCAGTCCTACCAGTCATGCGGTGCTACCCGTCATGCAGTGCTACCCGTCATGCAGTCCTACCAGTCATGCGGTGCTATCCAGCATGCGGTGCTACCTGTCATGCAGTGCTACCCGTCATGCTGTCCTACCAGTCATGCGGTGCTATCCAGCATGCGGTGCTACCCGTCATGCGGTCCTACCCGTCATGCGGTGCTATCCGGCATGCGTGTACAGCGTGGTTCCAGAACAACCCCTCAAACTCCATCCTATTTCCATCTCCCCATTTTCTCCAAATGTTATTTCATCTGTTTGTTAGTTCCTAATTGTAAAATGTCTTATTTCTACCCCTCTACTCTGCATAGCTATTATTTGTTCAAATAAAAGTGGTATCTCTCCAGATACATTCATCGTTATTGTGCCTAAATTTTTAATTTCTTGATTTTCTCTATGTGTTAGATGGGCACTAATATAATATTTTTTGGGTAAGTAAGTGAGGAAGGGGAGGCATCAGACTTAGTTCAATAAAAAAAAATAAAGCGATGGGTAGTCTTAGAAACTACAATTCTAGCCAAAAAATGAAATACACTTTCATATTTGCTGTTACAGGTTTGTCTGTATTGTAAACATTACTTGATGACTGGAAAATATTGTTAACGTGCTTGACCCCAAGATTAAATTCAGTATTTTGCTAAGATTTAGTAGTTTCTTCATGACTTGTTGTTATGTGCAGGGAAATTCATGTTCTCTGCAAATTGCCTCTCACAACCACCCAGATGTGTGACAATAAATGGCACAACTTGCTGTCGCTCCCCTGGCGAGGAAGTCAACCAGCAGCACATCCTTGTGGTCCTAAAAGACCACCTACCTGACGTATTTTGTGAAATTTCTTGGAAGGTGGGGAGGATGTGTGTTTTCATGACGTGGATGCTTGATTCATCTCTGGTGTCTCATAATACAACCACTAACAATACGGTGCATGAAAACATATGAGAGACAGTCCCCTCCTAATGGCTTTGTGACCTGCTAAGTTTCCTTGGCAGCCAGCGTGACCCTGGCTGTTTTGGAAGTCTAGTTGCTCACTGCCCACTGAGATGTTGAGATCCTTAGCGATATCACTAAGTCAAATGTAACCATAGTCTTGAATCTGGCATTCATTGTCATCTGTGGTGGACGTGCTTGGCCGATCAGCTCATTGCTCGTCTTGCGCATCTGGCCTGTTGTTATTCAGCTCTGTGCACAAATCTACACCTGTTTCTGTGACATTACATCAGTATGGTACACCTTGACAATTTTACAAATTTCAATGCAAAAACCTAATCGCACTACGCATTTCCACATTTGACCATATTTCCAGAGTGCAGCCATCTCGCAACTGATATTGTGAGCATCTGACACAACATATGCACCATTTAATGTATGTGTGTGGTGTTGTGCTGCAACCTGGTAGGAAATATGAACAAGAGAAGGAATACGACACTTGTGAGAGCTCTTGTTATCTATACCTTACTTTTTGAACCACTCTCACATGTACTTGCTGACTGTATGGTGTTGTGTTCCAGGCCTACCACCAATGCCATTATGGGACTGACGTTTGCCAACTACGTGATCCAGCCGTTCTTCCCCAACTGCCCGAACCCGGATAGTGCAGTGAGGCTGTTGGCTGCCGTCACTATATGTAAGTTCTCGCTATCTAGATACGTAAGTAGTCTGCCACATCCCCCATGATGTTGGACACACACGGATACCTGGTGCTGTGTTAACGCTAGGCTTATCAGAAGCACCCCGACCCTGGACCTTGATAGGCGTTCGGTAACTTGCATTGAATTTCTTCTTTCTTGCTTGATATACTCTCACACCATGATACACATACAGTATTAGTAATGAAAAGAAAAAAAATAGTTTTTAAGGTTTGCTTATATTTTTACACTGAAAAATCAATAAACACTGATTTGTAAAACTAATGTTCTGCCATTGGGTCAGTACATGTCAAATCCGAATAAATAAAAATTTTGACTACAAATTTTTTACAGTAAACCTTTGATTTTGCAACTGTAGGGAAATTCCATCAGCTAGCATGATGTCTGCAGATGACAAAAGGTGTGAATTGCACGTCCTCGCAACTCATACACGCACCGCCGATGGAAGATACATGCTTCGGCTTCCTTTCAGGCAAGAGAAACAGAGCATGTGAAAGTCGTTACAAGAAGCAATGTTGAGATTATAGCACCTTGAGAAAAACTGGGACATTTACCAGAGCTGGCTATGAGATTGAAATTGTTTTTAAAGGAATATGAGGATTTAGGCCATATGTCACACGTAGCAAGTATTCAACAGCTGTCTGGTGAGACGTTTGCTCAAACCAGATCCATTCAAGAAGTGTGAAGTAGCCAATGTGATCCCTTATGCAGTACTCAAGGAGGCCAGTTCAATAACTGAAGTGCAAGTAGCCTTCAATGGATCTGCAACAACTTCAACTGGTCTTTCATTGAATGACTTGCCCTAAACTTAAAAGAGACATTGTGGATATAATTGTAAATGTTCGAACCATGCCTGTTGTTTTTCACCACACATTTGTAAGATGTAATGCCAACTTCACTGCAATCATGAAGTTTAGAGCTTTGAGGAAATACAATTAGTAGTAGTGTTTTGGATCAAGGCTGAACAAATGTACTACTTTTCAGAGGACCTTGAACTTATCAAGTGAATGTACAGCTAGCCTTTGGAGCTTGCGTCTGTTCCTTGATCCCCATGAAGTTGTCAGGGTGCAAGATTCAGCATTGCCTGAAGAGACAAAACATCCAGTGTTGCTTCCTGCAAAATGTCATCTTCCAGTACTTATCGTCAACTACTACCATGTCGCCTACCTTCATGCAGGTCCTCAATCGACCCATTCCCTCATCCGTAGGTAGTTTTGGATAATAAGTGCAAGACGTCTGATTCAGCAGTGTATACATCATCGCATTCAGTGTTTTAAGCCTCCTGCGCCACTTATGGGAAATTTGTCTGTGGTTATTTTCTCACAAGTTCTGCCATTTCTGAAGATTGGTGTGGACTTTGCAGGCCCTTTTGCTTTTAAAGCCCACTAAAGCACGCAGGGTCCCAATCAACAACAGCTACTTGTCTCTCTTTGTGTGCATGTTGAGCAAAGCATGTCGTCATTGTGTACAGATGCCTTTCTAGCTGCTTTGCTTAGGTTTGTATCGTTGAGAGGAACACTCCAATATTTTTTCCGACCATGGCACAAACTTTATTGGTGCCAACAGACACCTCAGAGAAGTGCACAAAGCACTCTTCACAGAGCCAGCCTGGCACACACTGCAAGAACACATTTGTGTCACGAATATTGCGTGGCATTTCATTACACTAGCTCACCCTCAGTTTGTAGGTCTGTGGGAGGAGCAGTAAAGTCTATGAAGCGTGTTGTTAGAGAGCAAATGCACACTTTTTCTGAGTGGGAAAAGGGCAAGGGCACATCTGCCCTCAGGTTACTTTACGAATCCGTCCTCTGCCCAGTATACATTTTCCTGGCGTCCCACGACCATGTAGGGTCCTTCCCACTTGTCGGCTAGTCCTGCACTGAATTGTCCTTCATCCTTACTGAGCGGGTGGCTACGGAGTACCACGACTTCGCCCGTCTGGGAGCTTCTTATCCCTGTACTTGTCTGTGGGTATTTCAGGGCAATGTACTGGTCTTGGGCGTCGCTGAGATGGAGACTCTTCTTGAGCTCTTTGTTTCGCTTAGCGAGGTTAGCTTGGGGATGTTATAGGGGGGGAGGTCATCCATGTGTCTACCGCCCATGAGTTGCAGGCGGTCAGACGTTTGTTGCTGGTAAATGGGGTGCCATTGTCAGTTAAAGTGGCTTGTGGGTATCTCCAGCGAGGTAATATTTCCATTTCAAACTTCCGCACTATGTTCTGGGTTTCTTTGCAAGGTTATGGGAAAGCTTCTACCCAGCAGGAAAACTGTTCGGTCACCATTAAGGTATCTGTTGCCCCTCGTTCTCCTTTGCTAGGGACCCTTAGATCAGCTGCTAGGTGAGTCCAGGCGGTGTGGGGTCAGCTGGGTTTTCCCGCTGGCAGTGGAACGGGGTAGGCCTTGCTGCGACAGCACGCCTTGCAATTGTTCACTTACTGACGTACGTCTCGACTTATCCCATCCCATGTATATAGCTCATTTATGTCTCTGGGGGTCTGTTTGATGCCGGGATGACCGACTTGTTGGTGGTTGTGGTGAAGTCAGCAAAGGTCGGCCCTTAAATCGCGTAGGACCTAGACCTTTTACTGGGCACCGGGTTGTCCGCTTCGAGACCAGGCGACGTCATCTTGCAGTTCAGACCTCTGGGGTATGTCCTTAAGGAGGTGCTATGCATCTGGGTCCTTCTGCTTGTAATAACTTATCTGGTATCAACTGATTTGCAGTTGGAGTCTGATGCGCTCTTCAGGGCTTCTAGGAGCGGCCAGGGGAGGGGTCATCCTTTCCCATTCCTTGTCCTCTTTGGTGCCCACGTCGAGATCCTACTGGCGGGATAATGCGTCGGGCAGATCATTCGTTCTGCCTGGGCAGTGTTGCACTTCAAAGTCAAACTCTGTGAGAAAAATCTCCCATCATCCTTACTTGGCTTTGGCGTTCTTCGATTCACGTAGCCATTGGAGGGCTTTGCTGTTGGTACGGAGTATGAAATGTCTTCTTCCCAAGTGGTACCGGTATTTTCTCACTGCCCAGATTACGGTGAGGTATTCTTGTTCATTGACGTGGTACTTCTGCTCGGTGGTGTTTAGGAGGCTGTCCCGTGCGGCCTGTGGAGTTGCACAATATTTTGGAAGCTTCGCTTCAGGTTTTGAAAGGGCATTGTTTTTCTCCCCACCGCCAACGTGTTTCCTTCTCTAGGAGGGGATTGAGCGGCGCCATATGTCGGGTACCAAATCACGTAGCCAGTTACACAGACCCAGAAAACGGCGTAGCTGTTTCTTATTACAAGGTTCTTCCGCTTCTTCTATGACTCGTATCGAGGCAGCTTGAGTTCCACTCTGGTGTGACTACATGACCTAAGTAGTCAATAGGAGTCTTTGGAGAGTTTGTAGGTTAGGCCATGCAATTCCAAGTTTTTCTAGTATGCTCTGGAGGTGTCTGTAATGCTATTCCTAGGACTTTGAGTACACAATTATGTCATCTAGGTATGCAATACAGAATTGACCGATAAAGGCAGTTAGGTCATCAGCCTCTGGAAGGTGGCAGGGACATTCTTTAGCCCGAACGACATTATTCTAAATTGCAGTGTTTCTACCTCTGGAGTAGTGAAGACTGTTCACTTCTTGCTGTCAGGATGTACTGAGAGTGCTCCGAGTGCATGTCTAGGATACTGAAGATTTTGGCTTCTCCTACATCACAGAGCGTGTGGGTTAGGTTGATGGTCGGAGGCACAATGGGATGCATAAGGTCATTTAGGTCCTTGTTATTTACACAGAATCTCAACTGTCTGTCTTTCTTCTGGACTAGAATGACCAGGTAATTGTAGGGAGAGTCCAACTGTTCCATAATCCCCTGCTCCTTCATCGCCTGGACCTGCATCATAATGAGGTGTCCCGTCCTAGAGGACTCGCTGTAAGGTCTGTTATAAATGGGTATGTCAGTGGTGGGCCAAATTTTGGGTTGAATACTATGCATCTGGCGTAGTGATCCCCCTTGGCCGAAAGCTGCAGTGTGGTCGGCCAGTATCTGCCACAGCTAGGCAAACTCTTATTCTTATAGCTGGTGATTAATTTCGTCGGGTGCTATTGGGGGTCGGATCACCGTGTTTGGGCTGTGCTCCCAGTTGACAGTTACCCTCTGCTTCTCCCTGATACGTTGCTGGCAGTGGCCCACAATGCACTGTTGTTGGCGTAGCCACGGCTGCCCCAAGATTACTTCTTCTGTAATCTCGAGTGAGACTATGAATTCAGTCTGGTCCGTTTGACTGTAAATTTCTATGATCAAAGTGATACGGCCGTTGACCTTGAGGGTCTGGCTTGCTGGGCCATATGCACTAGGCAGGTTTGCAGGTGAAGTGAAGCTCATTGCACAGGGATGAGCAGGTTACTTCATATGAAATTTGCCATAGCTGCGGAGTCTAAGAGGGCGAGTGCCCAACATCCGTTAAACTCAACTTCTATGTGTGGGACTTCTGGTGGGTCTGATTCTTCGGCTAATGTTTGGATGTAGATGGGCTCGTGTTCCCGGTGGCCCGGTTTTTTTGGGCGCGCCTGTTGTTCACCCTTCCCCCGCTCGCCACTTGCCTGCCACCAGCTTGAATGGCAGTCCTGATGGAAGTGCAGCTCCAGACAGAACCAGCAACTAGGGAGTGTCGGGAGAGGGGGAGTGTTCCCCTTCGGCTCCGGCGGCTTACCTGCTTCCTGGCTTTTACTGCTACGTGTCTTGTCTAGAATGGTCTGCGTCTTGTAATTTCGCTCTGTCTCGCGAGCTATCTCTACTAATTCATCAACACAGATTGTGGCTTGGGAAGTTGGAGTAGATTTCGTAATTTCGGTAGCAGCATACACGTAATATTACGAACCCACCTTTTCTTGTTCCCTTCGTGGAAAATCCGGCAGTACATCTGCACTTTCCTTCCTATAAAAATTTTGCCCTTTTCCTCTGTGGCCTGGGTTCGACTATGGAACTCGTAGTTAAGTGTGCCAGCACTTCCTCACCTGAGAACTGGGTGGCAAGATGTGAACAAAGCTGCTCCATATCTGTAAAACTCTCCATACTTGTTCCACTAGTCAATGCTTTTCCTTATAACTGCTATTCATCAACACAGATTGTGGCTTGGGAAGTTGGAGTAGATTTCGTAATTTCGGTAGCAGCATACACGTAATATTACGAACCCACCTTTTCTTGTTCCCTTCGTGGAAAATCCGGCAGTACATCTGCACTTTCCTTCCTATAAAAATTTTGCCCTTTTCCTCTGTGGCCTGGGTTCGACTATGGAACTCGTAGTTAAGTGTGCCAGCACTTCCTCACCTGAGAACTGGGTGGCAAGATGTGAACAAAGCTGCTCCATATCTGTAAAACTCTCCATACTTGTTCCACTAGTCAATGCTTTTCCTTATAACTGCTTTTGGGTTTTGACAACCCATTGTTTAATTGGGACCTGGCTTTCACTAAAATCCCTATCACATTCCTGTGTAAATGCTACGGGGTCCTCGTGGGGTCTTCCCACGAATTCTGGTAGTTTGGGCCCGTCGTTACTCCGGGTAGACGTCATGCTGTGGTGAGTGCCGGGATTATTCAGTCTGTATTCTGTAGTGCGCTTACACACCTCACACCTGTATACTAAGCCCAGTCTGGTGATCCTTTCGTCTGACAAGCCTATGCATACATGGTGAAATGTCTGCAGACATATAATACATCTGACTGTGTTTACGCCCTGTCCAGCGCAAGTAAGCCAGCTGCGATAGGCAGTCTGGCAGATCCGACATTCATCGCAACAGTATTCCAGCCCGTCAGTATAACGGGACTCGTCATTCCACCCTAAGCACAGGTAGTGGAATCTATTCTGGCAGTGTGCGCAACAAAGTTTACCCCCGTTTCGGGGTATGTGGGTAAGTTGCACCTTTTGATTTGGTTATCAATGGCATTGTCCATTGTGGCTGCGGCTTCGCCTTGGTCGACAATGCTCAGATTTGGTTCGGACATCTCGACTAGTTACATTTGAGCGTCACGGGGTGTTCACAGACTCCCCGAAGTCTGGCGGGTTATGGTTTGACTCCCGGCTAGATTAACTGGTGCTGCTGTACTAACTCAACTAATAAAGTGCTGTGGCCCCACGTAGGGCACCACGAAAACAAGTGATGCGTAATGTTGTTTTGACTGACGAAGATGTCACTATCAGACAAGGTTTTATTGTGCCGGTCAGAGGCACGGGCTAATTGACTCTGGTGAGGTTCTGTCTTATTGCTTGCTGATTGGTCCTCGGTTGCGATATAGACTGGAGTGCGTGGCCCCGCGGTACAGTACAAAATCAGGTATGGGCTGGGTGACTCTCCGCACTGTTGGTATAGACACAGTTGCTCGTTTACCTGCAGGGGCTGTGGCCCAGGGTAACTCCTGGCTCAGCGGCTGCTGCTGGCTGGAACTAAGGCCTGGTCCTTGGGCGGTGGCAGGGTTGGTTGGTGCCCGCGGTGGACTGCTGGTCCTCGTGGTTCTGAAGCAAGGGTTTGCTATTCCCAGTGGCACTGGAAGTCCCAGGTGAATGCTCACGATGATTGTATGCGGCTCGCCTGCGGTCTTGTGGGGTGGCTGGAAGAAGGAGCTGGAGGGAACTGGAAGGTGAGGCCTCGCCAGTTGTCTGGCGGCTTGAGCTCGTTCCCGTGGGGATAGACTGCTGAGGGCAAATGGCACTGGGTTGCCGTTCAATTGGCTAGGTTCAGAGGCAGTACCTTGCACCACTCCTGTGGGTGTAGGGCATATGGGTAGGTACAATGGTGTACACCTAAGGAAGAGCAGGCAACAAGTTCCCTAGCTATGTGTGTGGTCAGTTGGGACTAGGCCACCCAGGCTCAGTCCTATTGCTCCAGCCGGCAAAGATAACAACGTGATGGATGGAGCGGTGTAGATGTCTAGCCGTGTCGTGGTGTGTTGTCCAGGAGAGGTCAGGCCGTCGGAACCAGTCTTATCACTTCATCCGGTGAAGATAACAGTGGATCGGCTGGTGTGGATTACTAACCGCCTTGTAAATTGAGTTACTAGTGGTTGGGGCTCTGCCGTACGTGTGCACCAGGTACGTTTGTGTACCTTGTCCACAGTATGGGTGGGTTTTGCGACGTACGTGCGCCCGGTTAAGGAAGTCGGCAGTCCTACACTAGCTTCAGCAAAAAAGGGGTTTTAGATGCGGTCTCCTTTTCTCTAGTAAGTTGACGTCTACTGGGATGCAAGTGACAGTCAACCTAGAAATAAATACTCTGTGGTTAGGTAAGATCATGTGTTTATTCCTCAGAGGAATAGGCACGAGGCCCATGTGAAGGGGAAATGTTTTTAAATTAAACAAGAGTAGATACGGCTAGGTAGCTATGATAATAACTGACCGTAACTAATTCTATATTGTTGACCAGAAGGGATTCGGGGTTCACTACCAAAGTGGTAGTGAGTGTAAAGGGTGGTTGAAGACTTTTTCGGGGGTCGCTGGACAAAGGTCTAGAAGACTTTTGAAGGTAGTGGTAGTACTTTGTGGATAGTTTGCCGATAGTTCGCACTCGAAGGGCAGTCACAATTTTATCTGTTTATGTATTTATAAATAAACATTTCAAACACAAACCCTGACAATCAGTATCAATGTACAAGGAAATGTTTCATATGTCACAAATTATGGTGATGGCTACAGTAAACGCCCACAGCATGATTCTAAAAGTAACTTTCACCCCCCGTTTAAAACAGTTGTTCACGCGTACACATATCTCACCACGAACAACGCTTCTCATGCCCTTCAAGCTGTAAGTGGATACGGCGATAGAAATAATTATAGCTTGTGATTTTGTCAGCTAAATACAAAGTTTGCTGATTGCAGGTTCGGTAAACAAGGGCATTACTGTACGAGTTTGTTGCCCGTACCAACCAAAATAAGTTGATATGTTGTAATGACGCAATATTCGTAATTTTTCGGGACTCGGGTGTAAAATTCTTTTGTGTGTATGAAGTTTTGGAAAACGTCGTAATATTTTTATTGGGTTCAAGTTTAAAGCCGTGGTGGCTCGTTTCCCGTGATAGTTTATCCGGCAGACGTGTGCGTTTGTAGATTATCGGGAGGACGTTTGCCAGGTTACGTTTTATCAGGAGTCCGGGTTGTGTTTCGTTTCGAACTTTGGTTTTTTGGGGAAACGTCAGCATTAATTAGATTAGTTCGTTTCTGTGGATCAGGCAACGTCGACAAGTTTTAGTTCCTTCGGCGCAGTTTTAATGCGTCAACAAATTTGATACGAAACGAGAGGTTAGTTTATCTGGATGTTGAATGCGTCGACAGTTTTAGTTCCTCCAGCGCATTTTCAGGCAACGTCAACAAGTTTTTGTTGTACGAGAGGTTAGTTTCTGTTGACGGCGCAGGATTAGTTCGTGCGGAGCAGTCAGTTACGATAACGTTGTGGAGAGCGTGCGTGGCGAGGCCGTTATCTCAGGAGAGGGGGGTAATAGGCAGCATAAAAAGGGCATCTGTCTGTCGCCCTCGGAGCAGTCTTATTCAAGTCAGTCGTCAGGGAGAGTTACTTCACGTCGCCTGTGAGGGCAGGTCAGCGCAGTCAAGAAGTATCATGCAATGCTAGCCTAGGCCGCGTTCGGGCAGGACAAGAACCCCCACATCGGCAACTAGACTTTAATATATCATTTCTCAGCCGGTGTGGGAGGTAGCCGCATTTTAAGTTTCTTCGGGTCAGTTTTTTTAAGAACATCATTACGTAAACAACTGTGGCACTGTTAACTGCAATAGTATATTTAATGGTAAAGGTTCGTACTCTGCATACTGAAACTCCGTCTGTGCGTCTGTGAACTGTGTTGCAGAATTTTAAATAAATATAAATATATAAAACTAATCTGGAACTTCTTTCTTAAGTAACTGGTGTTCAATTAACCGAGTTTCTACCTCTGAGCAAGCCGTGGCAACGTAAACAGTCGACAGTAACAAGTGCCAAACGTTAACAACATGGCGCCCACCTGTGCGGCTGCATTAATATCGCTCAACTAGCCCGCGGGAACTTTACAATATGGCGCCCACTTGTGAGGCTGTAATATTTTAAATATAATGTAAACGTAACAAAGGCGGAACATTACAATATGGCGCCCAACGGCGAGGCTGCAGTTATATTAAATATGCCTTAACGAGCCGCGGCCCGCACTTTTACAATGTTTTTAAAAGGAAAATGTTGTGGAGAGGAATGTAGAATTAAGGTTTTACCATACTAAACAGTTTTAAAATATGTACTTACTTTTGTAGTTGTGTATAGTTTCTCATTTTTGTTTTCAGGTTTTCTGACATTTTTGAATTGCTATGATGTGAAGCAGACTACAAAATTGCAAAATGTCTTCATGTTTACAAAAATACTCGCGCTAGTTTTGATCATTGTCGCAGGATTTGCGTACATATGCCTTGGTAAGTTAGTGCCTATATTCTTCCACATTAATCGTAAATGTTGCTTAAATGTTTGTTGCCTAGTAATTCCTTCTTGTTGCAGGAAATACATCAAATTTCCAGAGAGCATTCGAAGGCGGTAGCACAGACCCAGGAAAAATTGCTGTTGCAATTTACTCTGGGATATTTTCCTATTCAGGATGGTAATTCTAACTTTATCTCATAGGTGTGGTTTGCGGATTGTGTCCCTTACTGATGTACATACAGTGCAACCTTGCAATTACAAGGGGTGGTAACAGCGCTAAAAATTTATGTAATTACGAGTACTTGTATCAAAATGTGTGAGTTTAAAAAACAAGTTGCATATGATGAGATTGGGAAACAGGGCGTGAAGAGGGAGAGTGTGAGCTAGAGATTTATTACTAGAACCCTGTTATAACATTTTTGAAGAGGTCAGTAAAATGAAATGTTATAAACAGGTAACAGTATTACACCTGCAGGGACATATCAAAACAAAATTGTAACGTAATAATACTTGTGTTTAAATAGCCAGTCATGTTCTTCAACATCTATATGTGAATCATTTGATACAAAACCATCAATTAATGCACAATTACATGCATTCTGGTGGCTTATTCATTCATCTACTCTTGATTATCTTAGTCATTTTCAGGGCCATTACATCTAAAATCCTTAATATTCCAACTACAAATTGATTTCTGTATCTGTTTGTAGGCTATTGCATTGCAGAATGTCTGAAATTTTACTTAATAGAAAAATTACATTTAAATAGGTGCCAGGAATCGAACAAATACTGATGTTATAAGCAGGAAACAAAAAATATGAATATTGTTATATGCAGGAAATGAAACCATTAAGCCTTATGGAGAAATGGTGAGACCATGAAATAATGGTGTTATATGCAGGAAAATGTTACCGTATTTACTCGTGTACAATCCCTCATTTTTACCCCAACTTTTGTATTAAAAAATGAGGGGAGAGCTATACACGGAACAAACTGCCTTCTATTTAAAAAAAAAAGCACTTAAATTATGTACTTATTTCACGTGCCTATCATTACTGGGTACTAATCTGCCAAAAATGCAAACTGAACATATATTGCTGTAAGTTAAAGCTTACGTCTTCAACCATAATGGGCCTCAGCATGGTAAAAATAAGTGTAGCAACAGTGCGCCAGATTACTGACGGAGTTTGAAATGGANGGGGGGGGGGGGGCAGAGGAACATGGCACAGTGCCGCCTTGCTGACTGTGTACTACGACGACGTTTGGACGTAACTATTATTGTCAATATAATTAACTAACTAAACAGTAGCATAACAAAATTATTTAAAACATTTGTTACAAGAGTTAATACACTTCCAGTTAACTTACCAACATTATGCTGTGATAAATTCTATTCTGGCCAAACATGTAGGTGAATGTAAAAAAAGAAACTTACGTACTTAGCACATGAATAAAAACATACTGGCATTTTGAAGTATTTGTGAAATTATATAGAAAGTAAAGTTCACACAGGCAGTAAAATAAAAACAAATATGAATTATGTATGCAAAAAATCACATTTCAAACAATTGTAAATAACATCTATTCCTCTGAAATGTCGTCATATCCACAAGAGACAGAGCTTCCTAGTTTGCACTTTCTTCATCGCTTTCAGCAGACTGAAACTACATAAATTGAACAGTGTGAAAACATGACCATGGCTAGACGTGCTTCACGTACGGCAGCCATCCTGCAACTGAAAGATGTGACAATGCAGCAGTTCATTACCTCTCTCTTACGTGTGCGTATGCCCACGCACACACATGCGCGTGCACGTGCAGACAGCTGCACTGCTTCCAGTCATCCAAATGGGTTCAAGGTCACCTCAGAGCAGCTTGTATCGGCACGGCAGCCGGCACGCCAGACAACTAACGTGTCCGGTTTTTTCCTAGTGGTCATGTTACCAGCAAATTTCTTTGCTATCCAAAAGTTAAGGGAGGGGTTATTCATGGGATATTTAATTGAATTGACATGTGAGAAATAGGGTTGATGGCTATACACTAGTAAATACTATGCAGTAATGTTATAACAGGGTAATGCTGAATTATATATTCACTAATATTGATGCAAATATTACAAATGCTGCATTAAACTTATATTAGACTAGTGTTTATTACAAGCGATACACGACAGGAGTTAATTTCAAGCTACAGCATGTGAACAGCATTCAAGCACGCACAGTAAAATATAAATAAACATGGCTGCCTACAGAGTGAGCAAACGTGCCGACTTGCTCGCCATAAGAAGATGAGAACTGAAAGCTAAATCTTGTTTCAATGTAGTTTTGCATTAAAATTGTACACCCCGACGACGTGTCTCTAAAAAAAGTTTATGTCCATTGGACCTATTCCCAGCACAGAACTTCTTGGCTGTTCAGTGTTAGCCTATCCGCGAGCAATACCAAGCACTATTGCCACATCAAACGTCCATCCCGTCATAATGCATGTGTCGTAAAATATGAATTTTAATAGTAAGATTAATTGGTACGACTGCTGATATTCATTTATTTGGTCATGTTTAGCTGTTGTACAATTCATAAACAATCTTTTACATGAGTAGTGTTTATTGGGTGGTTCTGACTCACGTTGGAGCACATAGATGTTGTGTTCCAGGGTGAAATACTTTACCCATATAAAATAACATTGTATGATAATGATTAAACATTGGGATGTTAAAGTTTCTGTTGGTTACACAGTTCAAGGTCATTCCATGCATGGGTTTGCAGATTTATAATTTAACATGTAATCTGCCCTATCTGTATACAGTTGCAAAAGCGGCATAAGTGGGTGTGTCGGGTAACATTAGCGAAGGAGGGTTATTTGTTTGTGGAATATCAGTGCAGAGTCACACAAGAGGGGAGTGCACTATGCACTCACCTGCTGCGTTGGTGTCTGTCTGTCAACTGGTGCTGCCTCCGACGTAGTCTGCGCTGGTAGAAGGGGTCCCTCTCACTCTGCTTCACGTACTGCCTGCCGGGGCGGTTCACCCCCCACTTGGGCCTCTCTCCCCTGCTCGGCCCCTTGGGCTGCGACTGCGAGCGACACCGCAGGGGTAGCTTGCACCCCCTGTGCGGTCGCTCCAGGCTCGCCGACCTGTTACACAAACAAGCAGTACAGGCTGGTGTTGCACCTCCTGTGGGGTCACTCAAGAGTCGCCTACCTGTTACACAAACAAGCGACACACACCTCTGCCAACACTCAACTGCGTCGTATAGACTTCTGAGATGAAAGCCGATCTACCGTCGTCGTTTGCAATTCGCGACCTTTATTTTGAGGTTCAGTACACAGCAGTTGTAAGAGTCCCCGATAACAAATAACCGTTAATACTCCTGTTTCAACCTGAAGGTGGTGGCTGCGATATCTTCCGAAACTCCAGGACATACAACGAAGGTGAAGCGGCTATAACCGAGAATGCAAGAACATGCAAAAGACGCCTCCAAAATACTGCGAACTTAATTAACGCTGAACTGACTAGTACAGTAGTACAGGGCATCATATAGACGTTTTGCAAAACCAGTTACCAAGCGTCATATGTTTCAAAAAGTAACATAAGCTGTAAACATTTTATTGCATTGAAAAACTAACACTAAATTTATAGGATATCGCATGTACACAATTACTAATTGATCAGGCGAATGTGCCCTAAGTAGTAGTGATAAAATATAACACCGAGCAAGTTTTCAGACAACTCTAAAGGAATAGTGATAGTCGAAATGGTTTTCAGTCTTCCGTCTTGTAACTGTCAGTGTCCGTTACTAACTCTGGGAAAATCGTATGTCCTGTATTGGTGGTTAGCATATCGCTTACATAAATAACTTCGAAATATTACTGCACTACTTATGCCCGATATTTTATGCAAATGGGTGTTATGCAAGCTACGCTGAATGTTTAAAAATGAAATTTTTTGTTTTGTTGGATAAACAAATGTAACAAATATTCTACGTTAATTTATGCTCATAAGATGTAATCACTCCTTATAA
>NQII01004773.1:0-15529 GCA_002778355.1 Clitarchus hookeri | reverse complement strand
ATCGACTTTCTTAACCAAGTCATCCGGCTCCCTCGCTACCATGGCCACTATTTGTCATGCTTTATGTCATCGCTGTAATGCGAAGGTAATAAACTGGGGAAACTTTTCTCAATGCGACCAAGAATAACACAAGCCGTCTATTTTAATGATCCATCGGCTTTGATGCCCTAATAAATAAAACGCCAGTAAAATGTAAACGCTTGTTTCCAAAAACACTTAATAAGAAATTATACATTTATAAATCAGGAAAATTTTTTGTGTTCACAATCCTGTTCTTTTCCTGGATAATCGAATGTCTTTGCTGGCCCTAGCATCCCAATGCTAAGATTGTTGTTATTTTTGGTTTTATTTTGTTGTGTGTTTACCTACTCTCTCTTATTATAATTATGACACATTCAAGTAAAATATTTTGATAATATTTTTATTAGTTTACCTCTGATTATAAACACCAATGAATTAAACTACTTACGATCACAGTATTTATATAGTTTCGAGAACCAAACTTTCATTTTGGCGAACCCTGAAATTAAATTGCGAAATAATAGGTATCGTGTAAAAACAGGAATTTTATATCACAGTCTCGGCGATAGTTTCAGAAGAATACATTCAATGGAGCCACATTTAAGCTTCTGAGCTGAATAAAAATTTCCTTGTTTTTACTACGTACAGATACCATGCATTTATTTCGGTTCGCAAGATACCTACTGCAACATCCTGATCTTAAAGTTTGTCTATTGTAAAAGAAGAACATCTGAATATGGTAGACAGAGAATGTATTTGTAAGTTTATATCTATGAAGAAACTATCGAAGCCGAAGTACTGCTAAATTTTTACTCATAGTAAAAGCGATTAGGCACTTAAATTTACGGATTAGCAATGTCTATAAGGTGTGAATGTAATATTTGTAATATACGTAGAATTGCATGTAGCCTAGAAGAAATAATTGATCTTCTTGTTATAGCTTGTACTGGCAGCACAAACTCATCTTCCTTGCCTACGTAGTTGGAATGTCGTTCCTTTCCATTACAAACTTCCGCCAGCCATTTCTCCGGAGACAGTCTTTGTTCAAGCCAACAATATCTGTAACTAGTTTGCCGACAATTTTTTTCTAGGTAACAGTAATTTTGCCTTTGACGTAGTTGCAGTGCTGCTCTCTCCCCTTCCTTGCTTATCTGTCGTACTGTACACTCATCGACATCACACGCTCTTGCTGTCAAACTGTTAGTTTGTTTGAAATTTTTACTTTTGCAAAATTCTCAGTAGTTAAGTATAAAAATGTACACTAAATATTATATATTGACCTTATTTGTGAGCCATTTTCTTTTTGCAACTACTCGTGAACAAATGAGAACTGTAATAATCGTTGAAAGCCTGTCTCCGTACTGCGGCTAAATGCTAGCCGTCACTGGGTGGTGTGCTGCAAATTATCTCGTGTCGACTAAGCACGAGTAAGACTGTTATTGTCTGCTTCCACAATAAGGCATGCACATTTAGATAAGACATTCGAAATATGGTTTGCTCTCAGGTGAAGAATGAATAATATCCTTCATTATGAAATATATCCACAAGGTTACGCCAGCTGTCGTGCACGTTCCTTAAAAACGTAAAACACAAATCGATAATGATAGAGATATAGAATTTTTACGTGGACTGGTGCAAAACAGCCTCGAACTGAGGACTGCAGGTCCTATTTATACTCGGCTCACATGGCCAGTGCAGGGTTGCAGGGTGTGGAGAGAGATACGCAAAGGAGAGAAGAGAGTAACTGAGAGCAACGGAGGCTTCCCCTCATGCGCCAGGCGCTGGAGGGATAAGCAGCGACGTGATGCGAAGCAGGTTGCAGGCGGCAACGGCCAGGCAAACCACCCTGGCATAGGTGGTGTGTACGGCGTAGTGGCTCTTCTTAATAGGGGGCCGCGGCTGTGGCAAGGCTAGATGAGTGAATGACTTTGCTCGTGGCATGCCATAATAAACACGTGTTTTGTCATTCTGAGCTAACAACTCTATGGTTTTTGCTGTAAATAAACATTTTGTGTTCGATGTTGGTTGTCTTTGGTTGCATTTATATCTGTGGTGGTGTTGCAGAAAAATAACAATAATGCATTTGTCATGTGTAACAGTTAGGTTATTATAAATGCAGACATAATGTTGCATATTGGTTGCTTCGCAGAGCAATAAGACGGTAGATAAGTAGAACCACAAAAAGTTCCCATCATAGGTTATGTACGTGACGTTTGAAAACAAATATGGCGACTTCTGCAAGTACGCAATTTGCCCATCGAGTAAGTAACTTTGGGTACTTGGCAAGTACAGAAACTGTGTGTACTATACTAGGAATTGGGATGGCGCTAGTATAGAGGTACTTAGTGTCATCACATGAGGGGCGTAGTATGGACATGTATATACTTGAAGGGAATTGAGACACGGCCTTAATGGGTGGTTGGTTAATACGTATAGCTCTGGAGGAGCAGCCGTAATGTAAGAGGCTGGGTCCAGTTGGAATTAAATCCTCCTGATGGCGGATGACGGGGTAGGCAGTCAGGTAACTGCAAGCTTGGGGCGAGGTGGAGATCTTTCTCGGAACTGAGAAGCAGCCTTGCATGTAGCCAGGGACAACCCGTGGTCCAACCTGGTGATTTATGTCAGGCGTCGTGCTAATTAAGGCGTCCCTCTGCCACACAATCTGAGCCCTCAATTCCTAACACACACCCGACAACCTTCTTTCCAGGTGGTCCTCTAGCTGCCAGCCCTCTGCCCAGGCATAGGGAGGGCCTAGAAATGTTCACAGACTGTGGAATAACACAAGGCATGGAGAAATTATGTTTATTTGCGAAATTACAGTGTTCACGAAACAGCAACGAAATTGCTCAATAAAATGTCTCCAAAACCACAAATCTCATTTATTCGCATATGTGCTGATAACATTTAGAATAATTTTTGGTAATTATGTTGTTGACTCCACAAACTTTAACAAAGTTTACTCTCGAGTGATTTATAAATCAATTGGTACCAACGTCAAAATATTATTGCTGTAGTGCAATCCAATATACTGACCCGAATTGCTAAGCGCTAATTCACGTCCAAACACACAGATAACCTATTATTTTTAAACAAGCAATTCTTACCAAAAATTTCAGTGATATTATGAAAGTAAATAAGTCTGTATAACGCAGATTTATGTAGGTAAATGAAATAATTACGGTACGTACTAAACATTTGCGCTCTGTTTGTAAAGTGAACACTCCTGTCTTGATTTGTGGCTTCGTTCACGGTAAAGAGCGAGGTTACTAATTCTAGTAGTTGTAGTCTCCACAAACTCCCCTAATTGAACCTGCTGTGGTTCACCCTCAAAGAGCCGGATGGAAGCTTAGTCTGGTGAATCCACAGACAAAGTAGACCAAGCTCGTAGTATGCTGACCGCGGTGATGACTGACCTGGGGAACTCTGCACGTACATCGTCGCCGCCTTTGGCACGGGGTGCAGGGCTACAAAATTTTTAAAGAGAGTGGTTTTAAATTTAATTCAAAGGAAACTAAATACTGTATTTATCTTATATAAACATTAGACTGCAACTTACTACCATAATTTTCTGTGGCCGTACTTACTCTTCTATTAACATTTTTCACTTCACTGTTGGTTACAGTTTCATTGCACTTACAAAAAGCCTTAATTTTCTCTTTGACAAATTTTCTTGTTTGTTGCCATTTAAATTCTTCTTTGGAAGAATTATTTGCATCCATTTTTCATGAATTGCAAATGCAGAATCATATAGTACTTCAGTGACAGCAGAGTCACTGTGGGCGGGTTATGAACAGAATACACTGTAAGTCTCTATTCAAAACAAATTACTGCAGATTTAACAATAATAGAAAGTCACCAAACGTAGATTTCAGTTAAGTATTTGAACTCTTTAAGAGTCAAAATAACAAGAGAATCCTTGTCAGCTATATTCTTCCAGTGTTAAATACGGTTACTGTAATGCATTTCATCCATCAATATGTATTGATACATCCTACCATTGAGGAAAGACCCTATGTTTACAGTATGATATAGAGAAACAACAAAATAAATAAGTTCACTATATAATATCAAGCATATTAAGTTAATTTTATTTATTTCAGCATATTAAGGTTACAACAGTAGTCTTGGCTATTCTTGCAACAAATTGTCAATGATCATCTCCTATCTGAAACTTGCAGTATACATTTTGTACAGTCAAATTACTACAATTTTCTTGTCGGATGGTTGTGTTCTACTTTTAGTGGTAGATACATATGTAAACTTAAAAATTATGCTGCACATTCAGTAATATTTTAGTCATACCAAAACAGACTTCTCAATCGTAAATACAAGTAGGCAAATTGGCTCAGCTCAATATTTTGCAAGTTTTGCACAACTCGAGCACAAAGAAGCCCTGATTTTATGAAGTGTCATGGTTCCTGAAAAAGACTTCGCAAAATCACTGACTTCGTAACATTGGGACAGACTGCATTGAAACCCCTTAATCTAAAAATGGTGGTAAAAGTTTTTTTGCATGCATATAATGTTTTACTATGACTCCTGTTGTCACCAAAAAAATTAAACATTGAGTGCAGCACAATTTTCAGCAACTGTGAAATCCACTTTCAATTGCTACTCGCGGAAAAATCAGAGGTTTTCTTTAAAATTAGGGATGGGCTGATTCCGATTTTCAATACCATGAATGTTGCTAGAATCGAGAGGTATCAATGATGCAGATTCTTCATGCTGAAAAAATTTGATTCCTTCGTGTAAGTACTGCTGTTAAAAAAAAAAAAAAAAATTGTCCTGCACTTGAGTCATAACGTGATTGTTGTTTGTTGCGTTTTGTTATGTGTTACCATATTTTATTCTAACTGCACACTTTTACCGACAATGTTTTAGAATTAAAAGAGTGCAGATTAGAGGCAACTACCATCAATTTCCTGGCCTAAAAGTTTAGTGCAGTAGTAAATCTTTTTAAAAATTAATATTTTTAGTTGTTGCATTTATGTCTTTCATATATAATATGTTAATAAATATGTAAAAAAAATTAAAATATTTGTTTTTAAAAATGTCCATGAAGAGCCACAATAAAATTATTTAAAGTGTATATACTATGTGAAATTGTTCATAAAAGTTACTAGTTCTACAGACGGATGTGGAATACTGTACAATATTTTGTGGTAATTCTAGTGATGGGTCAAGTCTCGAAAAATCAAGTCAAGTCAACAGAGATCGACTTGTCACTCAAGTCGAGTTTTTTTACAGCAGGCATCGAGCTACTGAATGTGCAGGAGGAGTCATGGTACTTTTAGTTTATAAACAAGAAATATCCGCTCTTAATTAAATTTTGTGTTTCGCGAATCAATAATTTTACGCTGCTAAAATGCCAAAGTTGCACCGGAATGAAAACAATAACTACTACATGCCTTGATACTTGGTTGACATTTGTGATGTTCGACTGTGATAAAATAAGGTGGGTGTTATATTCGTGACTTGAGCCATGTTCCTTTCCAGCGAAGCACTTCCTCTTTGATGACATCATCACATAATGGGACTTTTGTCAAGGTTGTCAGGTACAGTTTCAGCAGACACAAATACGTACAACCATAGGATGTGTGTTATTTAAACATGAAGAGTCTTTGTCTCATGGCACGTCACACCTTCAGCAGAAATATGCATAATGGTAAACTTGTCATTACTTTTCTCATCTAATTACTGTAACATGTTGACGGACCAGTCTGAAAGCTACCCTTCCACTCCACCCTTCTGTAATTGTTTGTTCTATCAGCAGCGCTGCTGACATTACCATTCCTACAATAGTCATTCACTCATTGGCGAGAGGGAAAAAGGAGCACTTTCACTCACCCTGGCAAAGAATTATTCTTATTGGTAGAAACTAGTCCCAAACTTTTTTCTTGGTAAACTGCGACTATAAGAGGGGGAGGAAGTTACAAGAGGTGGGCGTTATACCCATGTACATAGGTACACATTTACATTTATGGTGCAAACTCGATTTTAACTAAACAAATTTATACTGAACTCGACTTGACTCGACTCGAAGCTGTAAAAATCCATCTTGCCCATCACTAGGTAAATACCGTAACGAAACACATTGCACACATGCTCTGTAACGAAAAATACATTTTCCAGGAAACAACTTAAATTTCAGTGGTAGCCGATCGGGCGGATGCATGTTTGCAGGGACAGGATCTAGAACAACTTGTCATCTAGCGGTTAGCGCAGCAACTGTACGTTTGGAGTAACAGTGCAACCATTTAGCTGATCACTTTAGCAAGAGTACATGCTGGCGAAACTGAATGCCATTGATCGCATTATCGTACAATTTCATAAAATATACAGCTTCTTGAAAATAGTTTACAGATTATTATTGGCAAGTTAGAGGGTGTAGCCTCATCGTTCACCCTTAGTGGGACGCCAGTTGGAGGGTGAGGCTGAGGTACACTCCCGCCCTGGGCGACAGTGAAGCAGTGGTGGCCGCTTGCACAGGGTTTTTCCTGGTGCCTATGCGGTTGGTTTTGACCACTTCTATAATTGAGTGTTTAGCCTAGGGTGGTGCGCTTGTGAGCATTGGGCGAGTGGGTACCCTGGTAGGGGTATAAGCAGGTGTAATGTTAAGGGGCCTGACTATCCTAGTAACGTTGGCTGGCCGGACGAAGGTAGGCATCTTCTTCGGCGATGTCGGAGGCAGTGGAGATACTGCTCGAGGTACGTGCCAGACGAGGTTCAAGGTGGAGCTTGACGAGCCAGTGGTAGACCCTCTCCGACGTGCAGCCTCCTCTTTCTTCCAGGTGTATACCTGGCTGACATCTGAACCACTACCCTTGCAGTACCCCAGCTGCTCAGGTCCTTGCTGGGCAGCTTTGACCCGCCCAGCCCTTAGGAGAGACAGCCTGATGGGAGAGTAGGGTGTGGAGGTTAGGTAAGGTTGGAAGCCTGATCTACAGGTCTTCAGTCTAGTGGTTTGGCGAGCAGGGCATCGCTGGCATACCCAAGTACCAAACTGGAGGTGGTAGTAGCATGGCTAGAGGCGACCGCTCCCGCGGCTCCCTGGCAAGTGAGACGTCGCTGGTGATCCCACTTACTTACTGGAAGGTTGATAGTCCGAGGGACAACTGCTCTAGTGAGGCCTAGGAAGGCTAGCATAATAAGCTGCACTTCGAAACAGTTATCAATAGGAGAGAAAAGGAATAAGGTTTTGGCTCGTGGCTATCCCTAGAAGAGTCTTACTAGGACTCGTGGCGAAACAGGAAATAGCAGGACCGAGGTATAGGAGATACAAAGTGCTGGAAGAGACAACTCAACCAATTCAGATTTATGCCTGTTTTATTTATTGCTCAATGAAACATATATAAATCAGCTTTTACCCTGACTGAGGCCTGAAGGACTGTTCCTAGGTTGCCAACTGATATTTTACCTAGTCTTGGAAGATGCAGCAACGCGAGGGGTGAGGGCGACCCCAAGTCAGCGGTACTCGTACTCTAAGTCAACTGCGGTGAGCTATAAAGTAGCTGGAAGCGCTGCAGGCTTCGGTGTGCTGGCAGGCAGCGAGGCGGTGTTGTGCAGAGTGGAACACTTGACAAGACCGTGAACGACGGTGACGACTTGAAGTCGTTTCACTCTCAGGCAGAGTGATGTTCTGCGAAGCTAGACGAGATGTCGAAGGGAGCTCAGGCAGATTAACGTCGTGTTACTGAACTGGCGTGAGACAGCCTTGAACTGAGGACATGGCGCACAGATCTAGCACAGGAGTTGTGGGGTGTGGAGAGAGAGAAAGAGAGGTGACGAGTGAAGAGAATAAAGAGAGCGGTGGCTACTTTCCCTCTCGTGGCCGACGGCTAGAGGGGTAGAGAGTGGCGACATGGTGCGAAGCGTGTTGCGGCAACAACTGGGCAAACCATTTCTGGTTCGGAGGCATGCTGTGGCATGTACGTCTTAACAGCTCTTCCTAGGAGGGGGCCGCGGCTGTGGCGAGGCTAGTTGAGAGAATGACGTCGCTCGTAGTGCCTCAAGGGAGGAAGTAAATTGGCTGGGCTAGTGTCAACCACTGCAGCGGTGGAAGGAATGGTAGAACGTGTGAGAAGACACACAGGTGATGGATGGGTGTTGTGGAGGTGTGGACAGCTCGAGAGGAAGACAGGAGGACAGGGTATGAGACTGGTGGTGGGTAGAGCACAGTTTACCTCGGGCAGCAGTCCCATTGTGTCTTCCAGTTGGTACAACAGTGGCCGTCTACTGCCACTGCTTGTCGCTGTCTCGACTGCTGTGGGGTTGTTCTCACCACAATGGTCTGATGCACACTGGGTCATGGATGGCATATGTGCTGCCTCCATCTTGGTTCTCACGAGCATGGTTGGCCAGAGGGCTTGGGGATCACAAACGGGAGGCAGGCTGGTTAGCACATCACCTCAAAGGTCCCTAGTTTGTACTATAAATGTTGTTGCATTTGTGGGATGATTTAAGTAGAATTAGTGAACATTTCTCTGTAGGTAATTAACGGCAGGGCATCTGGAGTACAGTATTTTTGTAATTGTCCATCATATTTCTATTATTGTTTACAGTGTGGCTTGAATTAAGCGTCTTAGAAGCCAGCTTTTGAGATAAATCCCGTAAATTAAGAACAATACGCTAAATGTTTGTTTTCTCGTCATGTGTTGGTGTAAGTAACATTTTTAATCTTAGGGCCATTTAGATTATTCTATTTGTTTTACACATACTAAAGAGGTTTTTACAAAGTGTTGAGTAAAGCAGCAATGTAGTGTGTTGTAGAGAGTCATGCTACCGAAATGCATTTCTTTTGTTTCAGGAACTACCTCAACTTCATGACAGAGGAGCTGAAGGATCCTTACGTGTGAGTTTTTGCTGAATATGTGTACAAACTGTTTAAATTACATTGTTATTTTCAGTTGTGTTTGTAAGAGTTCTGTTAGATCCCAGCATACAGGAAAATATTGGGAAATGCTTACTTTCCTGAAGTAAATTTAAGAATATATATTTGTTGACAATTGAGAGAAGCCTTTTTTAGCTATGCAATATCAATTAGCAAATTTATATACAGTTTTGTGTCTCATAAATTTGTGCACCTGCTGTAGAGTAAAACTACTATGGTAAACTTTCCAAGAAACGAGAAGAGAATGTTGCAAAATGCAGGAAACGCAAAAAAAGAATGAACTTTCAATAGGACCAAAGGTAGTAAGTGTTAAATGTTAATGCGTGACGTTTACTGACATTTATTTAAACATGACTTCACCTCATCTTCACGTGTCATCACGTCACCCCTAGACGGAGTTTGATCCTTGAACGACTTTCTACCAGAGCCTACCTAGATGCGGGGCACCCATGGACACGTCAGCCAAGTTCATTTCACCTTTATGTCAGACGTCATGCCAACCCCCCACGTGTGTTAGAATCCAGCCAAGCGGCCCAGCTGAGCGCCTAAGCTCAAGCCGCCTATGCAACCCCGCATGAGAGAGTCGCCTGCTCTCGCCACGTACCGAGAGATGGCACCAGGGAGCGCAGCTTCACCCACGGGAGGAGTAGCTCAGCCCCGCCACCCCCGCACAACAGAGAGCCCGAGGGTAGGTGGAATATATGTTTGTGCACAGCCGCAGAGCGGCAGTTTATTCTCCGCAGCTCGCTCCACCACCTCAGTGTGCTGGAGCTCTCTGCAGACACGACGTCCTCCAGTAGGACCACCACTACCTACCAGACATGTTCAAGAACTTCACCAGCAACCCCCGAAGAAGTCTTCACCCCTTGAACACCTACAATCCTTCTGGTAGTACCACCCGAGTCCCTTCTGGGCAACAGCATCGAGTTAGTTAGGGTCAGTTAGTATCATAGCTACCTAGCTGCATCTGCTCTTGTCTAGTTTAGACCCAGGTCATCTTCACCCTGGTTTATCGTAGTCTCCTCCCGTTACAGTCCTTGTTAGTTAGGAGTTAGTACAGGCCACAGTATTTCCTCACGGGAATAAATACGTTTTCTATCGAAGCTCCAAGTACTGATTCTAGGGTGACTGTGACTTTTATCCCAGTAGACGTCCGCCCACCAGGGAAAAGCAGGAGACTACGTCATTACAACCCAAGTGCTGAACCTAGAGTAGGACTGTGGGCTCCCTTAACCGGGCGCACGTACGTCACGAACACACCCATACTGTGCACCTGTGTGCAGTATGGTAGAACCGCAACCACTAGGAACTCAATCCACAAGGCGGCTAGTCAACCAGCTCAGACAATTCACTCCATCCACTGGGCTGAACTATCGCCGGAAGGAGTGATAGACTGGTTCTGGAGATCTGGACCACACTCATGTCGCTGTCGGACATCCAGGGTAAACCCACTGCTCTAACCACCGCAGTGAACCGTCACCAGTTGAAGTAATCGTGTACGACTCTGGGTGGCTCGGCCCCGGCTGGCTTTACACCTAGCTAGGGATCCTCGTCACCTGCTCTTCCTTAGCGTGGCAGACCTTAGTTGCTACCTCTATGCCATGTCGAGCTAGGAAGGCAGTTACTGGTTCCAAATCCAACGTGAGCTGTAACCCAGCCCTAACGGCCCTCTGCAGCATAAAGCCCCGAGAACGAGCTCAAGTTGTCTGACAACTGGCGAGGCCTCACCTCCCAGGCCCACCACACTCCCTATTTCAGCCACCCTACAAGACTGCCGGCGAGCCGCACCAAGTAGTCGTCGACTTCCGTCCCACTGGGTATAGCAAACACGTGGTTCCAGCACCGCAGGACTGGCAGCCCCCTGCGGGCTATCATATGGAGGCAGAATGCTGTATTATTGTCCGTACCCGTGCAAAAGCTCAAGTTTGGAAATGTTCCAATTGTATCTCGCTTGGCACGTAAAAGTCCGGTTGTACCAATGTTAACATCCAAAAATATAACTTTCTAAGATCCTACACTTATATTTCAATGTACGTAGTTAAACCATAAAAGTTTGCACTTCATGATAACAAAATTTTGCTAGTTTGCAATAAAATTCGTAAACGTTCACACTTAAGAGCCAGTGGATTGTAGCGACCTACGGTTATGCATTAGAGGGCCATAGCTATGGCAGACTCACGAGGAATCACTATCTTGCTCGTGATGCGTCAAACTTGTGTTGGCACTGCAGTAAAGTACTGTATTTCCATGGTCCACTGTTGGCAGTAATGACAAGATGCCAATCTATATTTAGTGATGGCTACGTACTACAATAATGAGACACTGACGGTTGAGAGTTCTGTGTTGTGCATCCCTGTACTGATTGGTGATTCCACAGGCTTGAATATTTGCCACATTTGTTTTGGATTTGTTAAAATCAAGGAATATTGCTCCTCAAAATTGCACAGCGTGTAGTATCAACAATGCTACAGTTATTGTTGGTGTCAAAAAAGAGATGCACAGTATGTTTGTATAGTCCATTCATGGTTACTACCAAATCTTGCTACAGTTATACTTTTAGGATATTCCTCCACTGTAAATAAAGCTCAACTGAGTCTAGAAAATTACAGAAGTATAAAACGCTTGTGATGTGCGACGTACTTGGGAAACAACCAAACTTGTCATAAATATGGTGGTTTTTCAAAAAGTGTGAAGATAACATTTGATGTGAACACACGTTAATATCTATTTAGAATTTGACACAGGACAATTTTATGGTGGCAAAATCTCAACAGTTCTGCTGCTTTAGGCAAAATATTTGATCATGATTTTCTTAAAATAGCCAAATCTGCAACAATGCAAATTTTAAAGAAACCGCAAATCCGTCAAATACACACTAACCATACATATATTTATTTTTTAAGTGTTAAATTTATTTACAAAACTTATTTTTAATTTTTTGCGGTGACATTTTAGATGATAATCCAGCAGACAGTAGTCACAGACCTCCAGGCAAAGTGCTTGCCACCTGTAGTCATGCCCTCTTCTCGCATTTCCTGCACATCTCACACCTGCGTGTATATGTACTGTAAGGCTTCAAATCTTTACAACATATTTCCACGTAAAGATTTACAATGCCAATTTGGCAAGATTGGTCTAGACACGCAGCTTTTAGAGTTTTCACACTTTGACGTGCACAGCCTGCAGCCATAGCCAACTGTTACGTCGCCTGCCAGTCAGCAAACGCAAGTAGTCTTCGNGGGGGGGGGGGGGGGGGGGGGGGGAGCAAGTCGGCCACCCTCCCCTTACTCAAACAGAGTGAGAAGAGCGGCCACGTGTTAATGTTATGGCACCCGGCCTTCTTGAAACCTACATCGTTATTATGTATACATATACAGCCTGTAACACTTGTGTAATGGACCTGTAATAATAAATAGCATTTCACTAATAAACCCTCCAATTTTACTCTATGAAGTCAGTGAAAATGGACTTTAGAAGACATCAACCTATTAAAATACATTTTTATTCTATTAAGAAAATGATTTTTGCACATGAACTTCATGTGAAAAATTGCAAATTTTGACATATTGGGGTTGGGGTGAGCCAAAATTAATCCAAAATTTCCCAAAATATCTATTCTGACCATCCTTAACTTATGACCCTATTTTCAAAAGTGGTGAGGGGGTTGTTTCAATCAGGTTCTAGAATAATTTGAAAGTAAAGTATTTTGTACAAAATATGGAAGCCCTGTGCAAGAATGTTTCCAAAAAGTTATAGCTGCCTTATTATTTGCCTCTTGTGAAATTGTTTCAACATTTGTTAACATTCAACCCCCTTTCCGAGTCATGAGATTTGTCAAATTGTAAATGAGATTTGTCAAATTGTAAGTGCGTAGTAAGAAATGTGTCTGTCTTTAAGCACGTTGTCTTTACAAATCTCATCTTACTTATCAACTGTAAAATGTTGAGTTTAAAACGCTGTTTTGAAAAATGTCTACCTTGTTCATGCTCATTTTTAGTTGTGTTTGCAGACGTCACTACGAGTGCACCCTTAATGTTGGTCGACATATACTGATAGCTAGGACTACAATAATAATTGTCGGTGGATTGTGTTTCCTATCGTAATACAGTTAGTTATGTAAAAGTAGGCAGCAACGTAGACTATCGCAATACGTGTCACTATTTCATTCCGCTGCGTACGACGCGCGGAAGTAATGCGCAGCTGGCTGCAGCGTTGTTCTGCCAGCATGCTCCGACTGCTCCACAGTTCAGCTCATGTGCCACGCTACTCGCATATAACTGTCAGCATAATTAAATAAATAACTTTATTAATACTTTGCCCACGTGAAATTATTATTCATTCTCTTCTCCCTTTCAACAAAGTTTTTTTTCTGTTTTTCATTTCAATTTGATGGAGAAAATGCTATAATTTTCACAACTGTTATTATTGTAGTTCATGCCATCAGCATTGTCAGTAACATTATTATTTCTGAATATTACCGAGTAATATTTAAATCTATTGGTTATTTGTTTGCAGTAATCTGCCGCGTGCCATCTACATATCTCTGCCGCTGGTGACGCTGATATACGTGTTGGCAAATGTGGCATACCTGGCTGTTCTCACTCCAGTTGCCATGATCGCTTCCAATGCCATTGCAGTGGTGAGTACCTCGCTCTGTGCTTTTGATGTTTGACGGCAGAGAACCTGGCTTGGAGGCACTGCGAACAGTTAGCATTTGTCATCTCAGGTCTGCAGATGACTACTCATTAGACCACTGCCTTTAGGGCTCTGAAAATTACAGTTTTAACACTTTCGGCTGGAGCACATTGTTAGCAAGTGTGACTAGGGTCTACACATTTTTCCAAACCATGAAATAATGCAAAATGTGAGAAATTATGTCCAGTTACAAAATTCTGTAATAATTATTTTATGCACAAAACATTAACGAAATTGTGCAGCTGCTTATACCACGAAAATTTGTACAAACATTTAGGTTTACAATTTTCCATATGTCATACAGCATTTTGTCTCATTTTATAACAGAATTATTTATGCTAATCACATTGATTCCACAAAGGCAAAAAATGTTTTACTCCTGAATGAGAACGATTCATAAATGATCGGTTGTGATGTGTGACGGCCTTAGGAGCAGGAACGCGTCGACGTCTACTAGGTGTTTTTAGTTTGTACCAGGCCAGACACACAGGCTTGGGGGGCAGACCTTAGTGAGGCGGGGTCTGCAGTATTTGGCGCTTGGCCTTGATTATGCCCTTGAACAGAGTCGGGCGGGTAGGCCGCCAGCTCGGCACAAAGTCTAGCTGGGCTAGGTTGGACTTGCGGTGGTTTGACATTGGCGGGCCCGCTGGCTTACCTCTTGACGTGCCTTACTGCCGTGGGTCAAGCACTTGTCGGCGTAGGTTCTGGGTGGGGCCTCCCGACCTGACTGGCTGGCGGCGACGGCATCTGCTGGTCGACTCAGGCGAGGGGCTGGCTCCGCAGAGGCAGGCGACCGGCCCGCTGTAGAGGGCTGACTGGGTTGGTCCGGCGTCGTCGACTGGTTCGATGCCCAGTACCAGAGCAGGCCCAGGCGGAGGTACTCGACAACAGGATGAGCAGCTCTGGGAGTTTTTACTAAGGGGCCAAACAGGTTACAGGAACTGCGAGGTGAGGCTTGAACAGTTCGGGGTGGTGTGAGCTCGTTCCCGGGGGGTCAAGTATATGAAGGCTGGGGCGTGTTTTTCGGCAAGGATAGCAGCTGCCTTCCTGTCGCTCCACGTACTTCCCCTTCTGTAGGCGAACTGCATTTATAAGAAGAAAAGGTACTACGGTTCACGTCTGCACTGGGGTGGCAGGCAACGATATCCTCATCTAAAGTGTAGCCCAGGAGGGGTAGATCCATGTTTTCAGGCCTGGCATTCCTTCCGGTGAGTCTATACACTGTGGATGGAGTGGGTTAACTGACGAGGGTGATCTAGCCTCTTCGTCATGTCCTTTGCTAGTAGTCGTGGTTCTACCGTACGTGTGCACCAGGTGCCTTTGTGTGTATGATCCACAGTATGGGTGGCCATCTTGTGGGTCGTGTTATGGGTGAGGTACGTCAAGTTCTTTTTAGGGGACAGGCCGCAGTCCTCCTCTAGATTCAGCAAACCTGTTCTCAAACTGCGGTTCCCTGCCTCTCCTTTGCGAGGTGACACTTACCAGAAAGGACTATGTACAATTCACTCAAGAAGAAGGAACACACGACGGTTTGACTAGAACGTGTTTTATTCTGTCCAGAATATAACACGGTGACCTGTACTCTCCTGCTGTAAATCAATGCATTGATTAACGTACGGAAGGTAAAGCAAAATACAGGTGAAGAGGTTGTCTGCTTGAAGAGCCTTGCCTGAAGGGCGTGCTTGAAGAGTAACAGCAACGAGTTAGGTAGCCATCAACCCTAACTGAAGCTGTGTTGTCCTGAAGGGATTTAACAGGGGTGTATGGGGTGTGGGGTTGACAGCAAATGTCACGTGTGGGGGGAACGACGACTCTTCAGGGCTGCAGCGCATGCATGAAGTCCGGCTTTGGTCACCGGTGATCACGGGGCATTTCCTCACGAGGCGGAGGAGAGAAGACAGAGCAGGAGCTGCTGGTAGCAAC
>NQII01004772.1:172859-188379 GCA_002778355.1 Clitarchus hookeri | reverse complement strand
CAACCGAGGCCACAGAAGACGAGGTTTTTAACGACCAGAATTAAACGTTTCTTCTCTTCGCACCCTGAATACATGGCCTGTGCTGTCTAGCATGAAGTACTGTGTTGCTTGGTAGTACCACGATATGAAAGCACTTACATCTCACTTAATCTACATCGCCCAGCAAAAAACTTGTAGGATATAAAATTAGGGCGCTTTTAGAACTGATCAGCTTTGAATTACATCAAAAGCTCGTTCAATTACCAAAGAGGTAACTAGAGAAACACAGCTCTATCAACATGATCAACCAAAAAAAAATAATTAAGTAACTCAATAAATAAATAAAATAAATGTTAAGAACGAGCTATGAATAAAGGGGCGTCTAGTGTCTGTATTGAACAAGTATACATTTAACTCAATGAGTCAATACAATGAGTGAAACTAAATTGTGCAAATAGAACAAACCAGCTTAAAACTTAAGTGTGAGAACTTGTACTCAATAGCGCGACACAACAATTACGTAGTATTAAGAAGTTCCATTTATTCTAGACTTTACCATAAAGATTACTCCTTGAGAAGGTGAAAATATTGCCGAGTAAGTCGCTTAATCCAGCTTAAACAGTCGGTGGCAAATACAAGCTCCATAAAACATACAGAATGTGTACAACAATAAAAGGAATTTGGTTTTAGGACTTTTTTGGTACTGAATATTAACTGTCGCCAGAGTCCGAGAGTGAGACAGAAATATAAAAACATACGTAAGAACGAAGGAACATTTTAACATAACAATACAATATCCCAGATGAAACGAAACGAACGTGACTATTTTTAAATCTGGAAAACGTTAAAATGGAGTGGCGTGACGAACGCTGAGAAAACTGCACGACCAACGCATGATCAGTGGATCCGGACTCAACAGCAGAAGCGAGGAATCTGCCAGGAAAACAAACTGAATGCAAACTGAACTTCAGTTCCAAAACGATAAGGTATTAATCTGAAGGACCAGCGTTAGATATGTGTATGGATTCGGTTAATTTTCCGTAGTGGTTTTCGTAATTCAAATGTTTACTGGCGAGTTAAAAGCACTGAAGAAAATGCATAGGACGGAACAGTTGAAGACATGAACACTCTCTTGAGACATCATATGCCATTGTAGTTAATACTGCGATAAGGAACAAACATTTAATAATGGGCGCAGACGTGAATACAAAGATTTAACTTTGATTCTCCCCGGCCACGGGTCTCTAATGAGAAATAATCAACAAGTGCATGCACACATGGTATGAGTATCCAACCCGTGAAAGGGAAGACCACCAACATTGTGCTGAAGCCATTATAACTTATGTTGATGAAGCCATGATGCACAAGAACTATAATGTTATGGTGAATAAATTCAACGTGACGTTTAAATGAACGTGGACTGTTGGCAGATGGAATTGCCTAAGTATAAATAAAGAAATACAAACAACAGCATATAGTAGAATGTGATGTGGACATAACCCGGAAGATTGGATAATATTTAACCCTGACATGAACTGAAGAACAGCAGTTTGGAATGTGAAAAGATAATCCACTTCACTAGTAGAAGACATTCGCGATACATGTGAGCAAACTCTTCACAAGGTGGTTAAAGGCCAGGCCAAGAAGCGATATCAGGATGAAAAACTAGAGTGAAAGTGACGGGCATTGTAGAGAAATAGAAGGCGAGCGCAGAGTATAAAAGGCGAAGAAAGAGCTACTAGGGTTTTGAAATGCCGAAGCAGCAGTATACAATAGGATATATTACAAACAATGATTATGGAAATGCCGTACGGAAAAAAATTCTAGTGATACTAGACGAAGGTCAAATAACATACGCCCATATGACAGAGGACACCTACAGAACAATGTAAGAAGAAAAACATTAAAGGCGTGCATAGGGAGGAACACAACATGATATGGAAGGTTATGCACATTTTCCCACAAGAGAATGCACCAGAGTTTACAAGAGAATAATTAACCAGGAGGATATGCACTGGGACAAGATATTTTGAAAATTTCTCGTTCAGTAATGGAGAGCGAAATAACGGAACTGTAGGTATAATTGAGCCTTGAGAACTGGTGCTTTTCTGCACGTGAAAAACCGGATTAGTTAAAGAGTCCTGATAGTCTTTCTTTATTAATTTATAGTCGTGCTCTGGTATCGTCTGTTTTGTTTTCGATAGAATATACAGATCACTGAACATTATTCAATCGAANTGCTCTGGTATCGTCTGTTTTGTTTTCGATAGAATATACAGATCACTGAACATTATTCAATCGAAGACTGAAATCTCAATTTGGTAAATGAGCGCTTGTAAGTAAAGATGTATAATGGGAACTGAATTCCAGTGCTTTATTTTCTAAAGAAACAGAGAATATGTTAGTAGCGTCTTTTAGAAACGTTTATTTCAGACATGGGTTAATTGGTTGTTGGCTCGGTGGACAGGCACTGGCTTCACATGGCTAAAACACAAGAGTTAGATAAATACGCAGATAGTTAGATACATGCTGCGAAAGTTATCTTATTGGCTCGGCTGCCAGCTGGCTTGCAGGTTACTATGTCTCATTGGGGAACGGTGGTCCAATATTTTGCTAGCCGGTGACGCCATTTTGCTGGCGTGTGAGGAAGAAGTTCGCGGTNGATTGGGGAACGGTGGTCCAATATTTTGCTAGCCGGTGACGCCATTTTGCTGGCGTGTGAGGAAGAAGTTCGCGGTATCATTGGATTTTTCATTTCTGTATTATTAATTACTCAGCATTGGAAGCAAAATAAAGGTTGGCGTTCCTTTCAAACATGCTGCTTGGCAATTCATGAAATTCAGACTTAATTAATCTTTCAGAGCCAAGATTTTTCTCACTCTGAAATTTTGCACGATAATTTTAAAGTCCTGTGTGTACACGCCTTAAAAACGTGAACATATGTAGTCATACGTAAGCTGAACGTTCACTAAGGTAGGAAAGCAGTCCGCAGCTAATTAATAAGGTGTCTTATCGGCATCGTCGGGGAAGTGAAACCCAGACTGCCTGAACGAATAAAGTGCAGTGAGCTGTGGGGGTGACGGCAGATAAGCGCCTTAATAAATCATCGTCGCGCGGTATTATCCGGCCGACCGATCACTGGCAGTGGGTTTGGCCCGGGCTAGGTGGCCCAGGATTGGCTGCCCGCCGGCGTGCAGACTCCGAGAGCGCGCCGTGCTGCTGGTGGATCGTATAGATTTATCTGAAACTGCCCCGCAGCTACCACGGCAGTTGTATACGGCGTTTGTTTGTGTGTAGCGTGTAATTCCCAACCCGCCTGCCTCCCCCTCCTAGCGAGGCATTCAATCGGACAAACGGCGCTGCGGTTGGTCCGCGGGAAGCCACGACTCTCAGCTGGGGAATTATGGCACCCAACATCGGGGAAAGGCTGCAGCGGGACGAGAGCTTTGTGGCTTTCCGAGCTCTGACAGCAGTTCCAAGGCAAATATTGTCACTGCAATCTAGTCCCAGCAGGAGATCCAAGCTTAAGGCTTCCGCCTACCTCAAGCTTTTTTCTGTGTTCGAGGACGAGAAGCGCGGGAGCTATAAGAGCGACACTGTCACGAGCATCAAGTGCGCCATCGCCGCTAAGTGCAAGGCTCTGAACTGACGTGCAGTGTTCTCGTCGCACTGTGTGTACCTATGGGTAGGGCCACTGACTTTTCACGTTAAAATCGGAGCACACAGTAGACTCCAATACTATATACACACCTCAGCTTTTGTTATACCTTTATTGACTGCTGTT
This sequence comes from Clitarchus hookeri, assembly GCA_002778355.1. Taxonomy (NCBI): domain Eukaryota; kingdom Metazoa; phylum Arthropoda; class Insecta; order Phasmatodea; family Phasmatidae; genus Clitarchus; species Clitarchus hookeri. The sequence continues at coordinate 184,616 of NQII01004772.1, read as the reverse complement.
GCCGTGTCCGTCTTTGACCAAGCTACTCATGACTAAGTAACTCCGACACTGAACCTTCGTGATTGGTGCGCAAACAGTTAACACGTGTCAGAACATTATTTAGCCAATCAAATAAGCTGGACGACCCTACAGTGCTTTGGGCTCTATCTTATCTCGAAATCTTTGCGCGAAATTTCACTGCCCCTACCTATGGGACTTTCAGCGGTGACCCTATTCTTTTGTTGGTGGAAAGTCTGTAGGAAGGTTCGGTGCAGAGTCCTTTTTGTATGTACTTTATGCGTATATTTTGAGATACGGAGCTTTGAAAAAACCCGTTCTCAGGCGCTTTGGAGTACTCTGAAATGACATTTCTAACGTTCGTGAAATTTTGAAAGTACTCAACAGCCCTCGTCTGAAGTCCGTGTTCTTTTCTTAGAACAGCACATTGGAAGCACGTTTAATAGTTTCTTGGAAAAACGTGTATTTCAAACACTATGCAACACAGTTCAAGAGCCAGGTAGGCGGAAGCCTTAAGGGTACTGGTCACAGAAAAATGCATTATTTTATAGTTGTACGGAATACTATTTATCTTGTATATATTACAAGTAATGTTCCCTCGTATAAAAAAAATTATTCCTTATATTTTTCACACAATAGCCTGACAGAATCACACTTTTGAAGTTTTTGGGACTTAGAAATAATAAAAACTAACTCACCGAAATGAGGTAATTTCCTTTCAAATGAGACACCATGAGTTCCTCAAGGAATCTTTAAAGTTACACTATGAAATGTTTTCTCAATTGTTAAAAATTGCTTAAAATAAGGTAATTATTGTTAATTTTTATTTGTGACAGAATATTAATTTTTGTAAAATACGTGTTGCTAAGTATGCCTCAAATTGAAAGAATACAACACTTTTCAGTCACCCTGTTAGAATTTTCTGTAAATGATTTCGTTTTTTTTATCNCCTGTTAGAATTTTCTGTAAATGATTTCGTTTTTTTTATCTCTACATTCCGAAAATACTAAAGCTAAGATTTTGATATGCCATAATGCGAAAAAAATGTGATCTAAACTTTCTTTGCGCAAGGGAATAGCACTTACTACAGTTACTAGTACTGTCTATATGTTGAACTGTGTTTCGAACAAGTATAAAATAATGCGTTTTTGGTAACCTGCACTATTAATTCAGTTTTGCATCGTGGGCTAGGAGACAAACCCTCGCCGGAATCCCAGATGTCTCGTCGTCCTCTCGCAAACCCTACCATGTCGACCTTCTCGTTCGTAGCAACCAGGGTTTTTATTTTGATGATTACACAAGTTGTGTAAATATAGGTAATTGCATTTTTACTTCAGTTGTGAAATATACTTCTACTGAAATAAAACAAATTTCGATGCAGTATTACATGGTGACGCTGGTCACGTGGTTTACTGTTGCTTGAAATAATCAGGAACCCACTTCAGCATCACTCTGCTGTTTTAAGTATATATATATATATATATATATATATATATATATATATATTCGTTGCAGTTTATTCTTCGTTCAACTCGGTCAATTCTAGTACTTTACTTTTAATATGACTATACTACATATACTCCACTGGTATTGTATATACAATTTATGTATATTCCTTCACTTGTTTATGACTTCCTACAATTATTTCGCTGCCACTTAAGGTATTTCTTTTTTTAAGCAGCTGATATTTTTCTGCAATGAGCATCTTTACTCTCTTCAGTGCTGGAGCATTTTAAATTTTTTCCTTTCACATTTCCATTCTAGGCTACGTAAATACAGCCCGCACAAATACTTATTCCCCTCGCTCGAGTGAAATCATTCTCAGTTTGTAAGATTCCACTACCCGGTCTTACCATAACCGGGTTATAATTCCTACGAAGAGTTGATTCTTGTAATAACGTTCATTATTTTATGGATCCACGTCTTTGGCCGACAGTAACGGCCGCGTGCAACAATTTTATTTCTGTACGCCTGAGAGCATGAAACAGGATTTTGTAAAGGTTTTCAGGGACACTATTCGCAAACACAAAAGTATAAGCCGACATCGCGCGCGAACAAAAATATAGGTTAATGTATGGTTTGTATGAATACAAATTTATTTTCAATTTCAATATCGTTGATGTGAAAATGTCGTATGTTTTGAAAGCTTAATGAACACCCGTTGGCGTTTCCACGTGTTCAAGTGAATACGATTGGGAAATATCTACAGTCACTGTGCCTGCTGGGTTCCGTGTAATTTAAGTTGTATTTCAGTTACTATTATCAGGGGTGCCTACAAGGAGGGCCAATGATGCAAACTGCTTCNATTACAGATCAGATGGAAAATCGCGAAGGCAAGTTTATTAACATTTTCAGCTACCAGTACTTAGGTGCAAAATTAATACTCCATTTTTTAAATGTTTTAAAGTAATTTTTTAATTTTTAATTTTTAGATTCATCACTTTCCTAAAATATATATATAAAAATCAAAACTAAAAATATATACAATAATATTTACCTTGTATTAATTTCCTGAGAAATAAGATTTTTTTGTTAAATTTACACCTTAACCTTTTTCATCCTAATTTCATTTTTACGGATATTTTGTTATCGGCAGTGCCACCTCTTTTTAGCTCAAAGCTTTATGCACAGACTAGATTTCAACTTCTTATGGGCAGGTTTGCAAATTTCCTTTGGCTATTGGCTGCGGGTCTGTGTAAGAAAACATTTTCAACTCGGCTGGACCAATCAGCAAAAAGTTACCCGACATTGGACGCCCGTGATTGGCTGGCAGTCACCTAAGACGCGTGTGAGTTAAAATCATCAAGCCGCAATACTGGTTCTTAACTAACGTGTTTTGGAATGCAACTAGTCGCGGATTCTTTCCGCAGAAAACGGGCGGCCCTAGTTACCGGTTTCTGGCATGTGTGTAATTTTGCCCGCGCCTAGGAGAGGGGAGGTGGTGAATTACCCGTGTCAAGGCCAGGTAAGGAGGGGGGTTGGAAGAGTTATTCCTTACGTCATAGCGCTTGGGGGTGGTGCCCCCCCCCCTGGTAAAATTATTCATAGGCTGCTTAATATCTACTTCTCATTTAATTTTGTATAGTTCTGCCATATGTATAATTAACATAGCAATGGGGTCAATCGCTTTATTCATGCACCAGACCAGTAAAATAATGGAACTGCAAATAATGTAAACGTGTTGCAAATTCATACACTAATGTATTGCTACGCCCTTGCTGCTTCGCATCTCGCGCGAGCGAGTCGAAGTGAAGTACAGCAGTTACATGATAGCGGCGGCAGCAAGTTAAAGGATTGTTTTGAATGAACAGGCGAGCGATAGGCCAGTGGCCGCGTATCTGTTACAGAAAGCGAGCCGACACGATAATCCTTTTTGCGGCGCGTGCTGCTGACCTTGGTTGTATTGAGTTTTTGCGTTTAGCTGAAGAATGCTCTGGATTACTGACCTCGTTCTCTCAGCGTGACTCGGGGTACTTTGAACCTTCCAGATGGTCAGGGAGAANTAATGCTCTGGATTACTGACCTCGTTCTCTCAGCGTGACTCGGGGTACTTTGAACCTTCCAGATGGTCAGGGAGAACGATGTAAAAGTGTGACAGGCCACCGAGCGGGTTTTTTTTTTGTGGAATGGATGAGTGGCTGAGTTCCGAGCGATAGAGAAACGAGCGGCGAGATAAGTGATCGGTGGAAGGGAAATCTGCGACTGCGAGTATCAAGCAGTGAAGAGTGCGGCTGGCGGGTTGGACTATTGGACTAGATTCGAGAGCTGAAGACATTGCAAATGATTGCAACAGATAGACTGAATACGTGTTAATGATGAGTATGAGTTAATTGACTGTAACAAAACAGAGATATTAAGAAGGGCATTAATTAGAATTTAAATATAAATTAAATATTACGCTCACTGTTAAATAACGAGAGTAATAGTTAAATCATTTTAATAATAGCTGTGTGACTATATTAGAAATCAAATTTAGTTATTTTATTTTTATTAATACCTCCATCCCTCATGAAGTCACATACGCCCCTCAGGCATCACATGTAACAGTATATAAAAAAGTAACACTATCTTCAGTGGCTATATATTTAAAAAATACACTCGCAATACGTCAAGTAGGTATTATAACTAGGTACCTTTTGTTCATAACGTCACGTTACAAGAAATATTTTTTATTTAAAACACCTTTATGGTTATTTATTATCATTAGTGTTTCTATAAAATCCTTACAAATATAACTTTTTTTTTTCCAAAATTCTCAGTTTAAATGTCTTTAAGAATAAGAGTAAACACAGCTTAAAAAGTGTTAAGATTACGATTATATGCGAATATTTCGAATTTTGAGTGAATAGGAATAAANGAGTAAACACAGCTTAAAAAGTGTTAAGATTACGATTATATGCGAATATTTCGAATTTTGAGTGAATAGGAATAAACGTCGCAGTGATTGTGCTCCATCATGATTCTTTGCCTACTTACAGACCTTTCTTTCTGTTTAAGGCGCGATGTCAGAAAGAGAAGTTCGGGACGTAACTGTAGTGCCACGTATAAAACAGGCAACTTTCATTAAAAAAAATAATAGGCAGAGTTTATATTAGAAATGTACAGTAGAACATATGAAACTCGGCACTCGGCATGCGTTAACGTTTAAGTCTGTTAAAAAAAAGAAGAAAAAAAAGAAGGTTGAAAAGGATTGGTTTTCAAAAATACGGATAAATTTTCTAAGAAGGACATAATGTAATTTTAACTATTTATATAACCGTTAATAACAATATTTCATTAAATTACTTTACATTTTCTAGTTAAAATTTTGTATTTAGAATTTTGTAATATTTTTCGTATTTTATTTCGGATTTTGTGTTAATATCTGCTATCAACCCGTGTTTCTTTATGCTTTTCTTCAAGTAATGAGTTCGTAATTACATATTTGCTGTTAATTCTACAAAACTCGACAATTCACAAACTCGACACCTTCATATTCTACATTAAGTCGAACTCCCGAGGATCTACTGCATTTTCGGTCGGCGGATTTGATTGCAGATCTGTTGAAACTGCTTCACTTGAATAAACAAAATTCTACTGATCAATTTAATTGCTAGTATTCACTGACTAAACTGTGATTTCTACTGATTCCTGGCGAACTGCACTGGCCTGGCAGCAGAACCTCGATGCATTCCGCTGATTAGCCAGTATATAACAGCAATCGTTCTATATTGATTGAAATCCCCGATTCTAATTTAGTGTGTGTACAAAAGCTCAAGTGTAATTTTTAGTCTGTAAAATTATCAGGAAAGAAAAGAGAAGGCCTTATAATTTAAATTTAACAGAACAGTGCTACTTAACTATTCCACTAAACAGTAAGAGGACCAACAATTATTTCATAAAAAAAAGTTTTATTGAATGCCTGCTCAACGTGTCTGAGTTAATTAAGTCAGCCTACGGACAGCAGTTTAAAACAAATTTTACCACCATAGTCTAGTTTTCGTAATCTATTTCAGTTTTTAACGTGTATTTATTGAAAGCGAAAATAAGTTAAAAAAGACTGTTTTAACCGGCATTTTTAAGTGGCCTCGAACCAGAACCTGGCGTTCAGACCAAATACGCTTGAAGTTACATGGCGGTAATATAAATTGTTAACACATCCTCCCGCTACAGACACATTATTACAATCTGAAAGTTATTAGGTAGTGGTTGTCTAAACTAACGGTGCAACCGATTCACCTACTGTGAAAATCTTTCCCCGAAATTTTAGCACATACACGTGTTTTTTTTATAGTAAACAGTCACAATTATCAGAAATAAATACATTTTATAATTTTACCTTTAAAACCCTAACAGACAGCAGGTCTAAAAAAAGACACTAACTTCTCGGCTTGTCTCAAATACGAAATAATTAATATGTCGAACACCAACCAACATGTTTTTGTTTACTTTTGGTTCCCCAACAGACCCATATTCGATCTCTATACCCTTGTTGCATTATAATTCTGCGAGAGGAAGTTTAAAAACATTTGGAAGCAATTATTTAAAAAAAATAGTGTTGTAATGAAGATACAGCGGCAAAAAACTAGTCCAATACGGAGGTTGGTCAGTGTGCAGATGGCATGCATACTTCGCCACATATTCCCTGAACAGGAGGATGAGGTAGAAGTGGCACCACGCATAAAGGCAGTCCCCTCCACCCAGATATCCCATAACTGTCAAGAGGGAGCTCGACCCTTCTAATATACCGACAGGCACATCATAAAAAAAGGTTGACCTCCCGTGGCGCAGTCGGTTGGTGCGCCGCCCGTCTGGGGTGTCGGAGGTTCTGGTTTCCAATCCTAGGTAAGGCACGGGCGTTAGTTTAAGTTAGGTCGGAAGTTAGTTTGTAAGCCGTCCCCTGCTAAGCCTTCAGGCATAACACTGGCATACGTTAATAAGCCGTTTCCAATGCAATTCCAATACACGTCATAAAGAAGTCGTTAACGAGTTTTTTCGCGAATTCATTCGGAGGCGAGGTAGACTCCAAACACTTGTTCTTAAACGACAGTTCTTTAGACACGCCCCATTTAACTGTGAGCCAGTAATAAGCTGTGAGTGGGTGTTTAGCAGTTCTGTACGGAGGGCTCACTTGATCACGGCAACCAATAAGCCGACGATAATGTCTCGAGAGTGCATAGAGGGCTGTCCAGCCTAGCTTGCTGCCAACTCAATCCGCGAAATACTCGGGGCTCTGCCTATGATGAGAAAAACTGCCCAGATTTTATTTTAACAGTGCGAGTTAACGACCACAATACCTCTTTCATATCTGTTTTGATAGTTATAAAATGCATCAGTACGCAAATTCGAGAACTAAACAATGCATTCGAAAATAAAGAGTCTTACAAGCAAAGTTAGTGACTTAGGTGTCAGTATTTTTTTTTGTGTGTGTACAGAATTAAAATGCACTTGTGCAAGATGTTTTTAAGTTGTGTTTAGGGCCACGCCCTTTAGGGTGATAGTAATCTGACCCGCCTGCGGGAAAATTAACTGCGTCGCCAGTCGCCAAGTGCAACCGTGTAACATAATTCGGCATTAACAGCCTTGCCCACAGAGCCGGCAGCCGCGCACTTCAAATGGGGCATCAATGTTAAACGGAATTCCTTCTCATTGCATCAATTTGAAAGATAAAAAAAAAAAAAAAAAAAAAAAAGTAGTTAACATGCTCGCAAAGCGTTTAAGAACCCGCATTNTTTGAAAAAAAAAATTTAAAAAAAATATGTTATATTGTAATGGAGTTACGCTATCTCATGTCGATCATGGCTCACGTTTTCGAAGACGTTGCCCGTTGACAGCAGCACAGGAAGCGTTAGACTGCCACACGTGTACTTGGTGGTTTCGACGAAGGTCGGAACTATACTGAGCGCGCGGCGTTTCCTTCCACCTAGCGGAGGCTGAGGCGACTGAGAGGGGGTCGCCTTGTGACGTCAGCAATGCCTTTGAATTGGATTGGACGAAGATCGGCTTTCGTTTCGAGGATGTTCTCCACAGCTTTGGGGAGGATGGCGGTTGCGAAATCTTCGCTATAAATACACTGGCAAACTAGCGCCGGCGGCCACTTGGAGGGAGGCCACACGTAGGAGTTTTGGTCGCACTACGAGGCATGTAAACTTCGGAATATAGGATTTATTGGGGAAACTTGTGCCAGTTAAGTAATTGTACATATTTCTGTAACTATTGTATGCATTTTTTGTAGAAGCACATTTTTATTTTAACCCCCTACATTTCATAATATTTTAAAGTAATTTGGAAAATTAAAATATTTAATGTTTTAATTTTATATTTGCATAAATTTTGTAAAGTTAATTATTTTTAAAACAGTTTGTATTTTTCTTGGGGCGGAGAAAAAAACTCGGAAGTAAGTACTCGGAAAAGTACTCGGAAATTAAAAGTAAAAAAGGAAATTAATTTTGTTACTTTCTACAGTCACCCTCTTAAACTAACTATCATCATGCTGCTACTGATTCACTTTTTGCCATCATTTTTATTCGCCCCCGATTTATGTGCATCATTTATGACATGGTTGTGGAGTTGGGTGCAAGTTTTATACGTAAATTTCAATATTACATTTTAGAAACAAACATATTAACTTATTTAATCACCATGTTCACGATCGTGGGTAAGTTGAAAAATAATTATACTTATGGTCAGTACTGTACACAGCAAGACATCCGTGTCTAGTACTGTAAGAGCATTCCTTGTGGCTAATATGTTTTGTGGAACTTTGTACACCTCTTTGATGTGAATGGTTAGAGCCAGCATTATCGAACACGCGGCACATTACTCATTGGCTGTGAGAAATATGCTCAACACGAGTACATCACATACCAAACAAATTACGTAATTGCAACACTCGAACTCTGAAATAAATGTGTGACCGAACGGGTTAAACAAAACAATCGGCAAGATGTATTAACGTACCAACATTACTTTAGAAATTTCACGTAGAAATTTTTTGTTCGAAATACATATCTTTAAAATTGACTCAATGAAAAGAAATTTCGTTTAACAATGATTCCCCATTTGAAGTTCGCTGCTGCCGGCTTGGTAGGCAGGACCCTTAAATGGAAACCAATGAACCTCGTCCCCTCTCCTCCTACTCAAATAACTGACGTAATTCGGTGCCAATGGCGCTACGGCGTCTGTTTGCGAAGCGCCGGCGTAGCAGGCACGCCCTGGTGGCCAGAAATGGAAACGCAAAGACACACGTGCTGATGAGGGGAACAAATATGGCCGCGCCGTGCGCCCAGAGACATTCCCACGGCTGGCGCCACGAGCATCCAGCAACCTGAGTGATTGTGCCACCACTCAATTGGCATTTACCACTGTCGAGTTCTCGTCGCTGACTGTAAACTTCTGGAAATACTGCTTGGTTCATTATTCCGTCCGGCACGTTACAGATTTGATTTTTTTTTTTTTTCGTGTGGCCTGCTAGCTAAAGGCCGGTCACGCAGTTTATTACCACACTCGAACCTGTGTCCTTCCAGGGTAATGCAAAAGTATAGGATGTTCTTTTTATTTTAATTTTAATGAGTGTTTATTTTTTTAATACTTATTTTGTGGATTACATTTTACTAATATCCTGGAAGGTGAGAGTGGCTCAGACTGACAAAATATACTGTAAGTGCTGAACTTACAATTTATAGCCATCCCTTATTTGTCCTATCCGAAGAAAAACTTCTGTGGACAAGGGCTGTGGAGTCGAAGTTATGGAGTCGGACGGAGTTTGAGCAATTTTGGATACAGTCTTAATTCGTTTAAACAGCGACTCCAACTCTGCCTTGGCTGACAATCCTTTGAAGCTCGAAAACGATGTTACTCACTGTTCTCTGTTCAGTTAATTTATAATAACTAGGTTTAGTAACATGCTACGAAAATTTCACGTATGTGTTATTCTGTATAACAAAATAACTTTTTTATTCAAACAACGATTATTCGAACATTCTCCTGTCCTAAATTTTGGGTTTGGAGCCGAATTCCGATAGTAGGAAAACTGACGAGTTACAGTCGGGGTCGAAAGTTTGTTAAACCGACTACGCAACCCTGCTGTAGATCTAGGCAGTATTGCTACCAATCAGTAATGGAGTTAATAAATTGCTAAGGTACGCCACCCCCAATCAATAAACGGCATTTTGTAAACATCCGGGGGCCGTGGTGGCGTAGTGGTTAGACTACTTGCCTCCCACCTAGGCGAACCAGGTTCGATTCCCGGTGGGGTCGCTCCCGGATTTTCGCATGTGGGAATTGTGCCGGACGGTGCCGCTGGTCGGCGGGTTTTCTCAAGGATATGCCGTTTACCCCGCCCTTGCATTCCGGTGTTGCTCCATACTCACCTCGCTTCACCCTCACCGGCTCTCAAGACCTCGATGCTAAGAGCTGCCCAAATCTCTTCTCTCACTCACTCACTCACTCATTCACACACCGGCTTCTAAAGAAACTTATGGCTCCATACAGGAGACACTAGCCTCTATATTTTACCAATTTCTGCACTTTCTATGCACTAGTACCAAAGGGTTAACAACGCAATGGACCTAGTAACTCATTAATGCGTCGTTATATGACGGGCTCGCCAAGTTTCGCAGAGTACCAAACGCGGATCCGAAAAGCAGGCTAGTTAGTGTTAATATTAATATGTATGTGGCTTCAGGCAGGCACTTTTTATCAAAGATCGCGAACTGTTAAGAAAGACGCTTTGGTCGGTGCTTACCATAGAGGTCTTGAGAATCGTTGAGGCTGAAATGAGGTGAAAATGGAACCGCGGTAGAATGCAAAGGAGAGAGCAACGGGAATACCCCGAAAAAAGCCCACTGTCCAGCGTCAACTTATGCGACGTTCCCCACGTGTTCTTCGATTGTTTAGAGATTACAAAAAAAAAAAATTACAATCAGACGTAAGGTTAACCCGTTGAATTCTCTTGTCCATGATCGAGGACATGTTGCACATGAAAGATATTTCTGGTCGGCACAGTACACAAGTAATCAGTGGCAGATTCTTTGAGCGTCTTCCTTCAGAGTAATCTGATTTGTTGAAGTTTCTGCACCTCTCGTTTGCGAGTGGTCAATGCTGACAGCAGCGAAAACGCACGTTGCTCACTGGTTGCTGAAGCAGGCTTGCCACAAGTACAGCGAAAGTAAAAAAAAAATTAATGATTGCAACACTTTACCTCTTGAATTAACTCGGGACTGAAAGGGTTAACCAACATAAACGGGTTAACAAATGTGTTTTTGTTCTGCGAAATTATTTTTGGGAATATGATTTTATAATACTTTGGTTACTTCTAACTTTTACGAATGGCTGGTACACTGTTACTTATTCCTAAAGCATAGCCCTTTGCAGACAAACCGCGGAAGTTCACTGTTAGATTGGCAAAAATGGCAGAATTCTCACGGCTCAGTCAAATAGGTAAAATATTCTCTCACAGGCAATCGCTAATAACGGAAGTAAATTTATAGACACAAATACACAAAGTTAAAAGTCAACAAGCGATCTGGTATTTTCATCATCAAGGCAGACATCTGATATTTGCTAAAAGAGTTCCACGCGGCTTACATCATAGACTAAATATGAGGTAGACCGATTGTTCGTCTTCTGCGCATGGTACCCAACATTGATCTACCCCAAAGGAACACAACGGTCGAAGCCACATGGTCAACAATGATGAACGTGTTTGTTCATATCTTAATTTTCAAAAGAAAAACACTTTTATATAAATAAAATACTTTCACCAATATGAATTTAATCAAACTTCATTACAAATTGGTCGGAGGAAGTATACAAACATCCCAAACCACTTGTCTCCTAAAAAGTTTTCTAACCTCAAATCCAATCGACGCCATTTTTGGAAGTCGTGTTAGCGTGGTCGGTCTACCTCATCTTTAGTCTATGGCTTACATACACTTCAAGAATCTACGAGCGCAAGAACTGATCGCTTTTCTGTGATTGGCGGTGTCTTTATCGGAGAAGATATTTTGTTGCATGACAGGGCCAATCAGAATTATGTTACTCTGGCACTGAACGTCTGAGATTAGAAAGTGGATCTCTGAGGTTAAATATTTAGATATGCAACTAGACAGCTATCTTTTCGCTAAAACCGGGTCCTCCTAACCGGCTTAACCATCAAAGAAATGCAAACATATTTTAAGAATAATAATTCAAAGTTAACGTCAGTACCCTGTTTGCTGCCGGATTTATATGTAGTAAACGCAACTCATTCACAGGAAACCACCAAGGACCGGGGGAGAA
>NQII01004772.1:150725-172453 GCA_002778355.1 Clitarchus hookeri | reverse complement strand
TTTTACAAGGACGGTCGAAACATTTTTTCTGCGCCCCGCAACAACAAACCAGCTAAAAAGAAGAGGAATTTATGGTTTGGGTTCTCACGGGTGCGCTATAGAATCACCCAGCATTGTGCCCTTACAAGGCCGTGTAAACTCCCAACAATGGTTTTATTTCAGTTCTTACCTTATTTCGTTTTACTGGGGAGGTCACAGTTCCTTTTGCCTAATTTAGGAGAACGCACTTGAAATAAAAGCGACTGCACTTTTGATACAGTACATTATGTTAGTTAAGCATGTAAGTTGTCTCTCATTAACCCTTTCATTCCCACGTTAATTTATTGTTTCTGGTGTTGCAAATTAGAGATTTTTTTATGCATGCTCTACTTAAGCTGGCAAAGAACTTGTTTGGTTAACACAACCAATAAGGTGTAGGCTTTGTGTTCGTTTATCAGCGATATGAACCAGTCATAACACAGTGCAATAGCACGGTTTCGGAATCAGTAGGGACACTCGATTTTCGTTAAAAGATTTCACGACCAGTTGTATTTCATAACACTTTAGCTCAGGTCCACTTTCGTGATTGGATAGTTTGCGTGTTACGCGTCTTAGGTGTCTGCTTGTGAATCACAGACGTACAGTAATGAAGTTAGCCTAATTCTGATTGGCCAGTCGAGCAGCAAAACGTCTTCTCACAAAGGCATGCCACCAATAAGCAAAATAAAACTTCTTGTACGCTAGTAGAGTACTGAAATCTAGCATGAGCGGAGATCTTTTCACAAAATTCGGGTGTCCCTGGCGAATCAGTTACCGACAGGGAAGATCATGGAGCACTGAACCTCGCAGGGTGTAGTGGCGTAGGGTGTTTGAAACACACGTTTCCACGCGAAATTGTAAAATGTGCGTCCAAAATGCGGATCTACGCAAAGAACACAGACTTCATACGAGGCCTGCCAATTGCTTTTAAGACATCATACACATCAGGTTAAAAAAAATAATACACATAGCATCTTCAAAATATTTGGGTCAGATATATACAGATGTACTCGAGAACCCTGCAGTCGTACCTTGCTACACACTTTTCACAAATAACATTACATGGTCACCTCTGAAAGCCCTATAGATAAACGCAGCACGACGAGAACACTGCACGCGTTGTAGCGGCGATTGCGCACATGATATGTGTGGCAATGTCACCCTTACCGCTTCCGCGCTACTCTGCCTCAAACGCGGGAAACAGCAACAGGTAACCCTCTCAGTCCCGGTGTCCAAGATGGAGGACATGATGCACATGAAGGATATTTATGGTCGGTGCTGTATACGCCAAGGAATCAGTGGCCCGTGTTTTAAGCGTCTCCCTCATGAAAAATCCGATTTGTTGGAGTTTCTGCGTCTCTCACTTGTGATTGGTCAATGTTGAGAGCAATGAACATGCAGTACGTTGCTCATTGGTTGTGAGAAGCATGCTCGTCAGAAGTACAGAACGATTGCAACACTCTAGCTGGTAAATTAATTCGGGACTGAACGGGTTGATACGGCCAATAAAAAACAAAAAAGGTAGCGCGCGTTGTAAGAGCACGTGGCCGTGAAGGCGCGCTGTGGTATTATAGGGCGTAGCCGTGTTCAGCAGACGACTCAATCTTGGAGAGGGTCGAGGGGTCATCGGTGATGTTACAGGGCCTGCGCCGGTAATGCGACACCACCACTCCCTATCGCCCCTATGACGTCAGGCGGGAACAATGGCGGTGCGTACTTCCTTCGGCGCGTCAAGGGCGTTCACTTACCGGGCTAACAAGCAGTTCCCTTTCTTACTGCCTGATGCTCAGATTGGTAAACGAGACGTCTTTCTTTAGCTAAACTGTTCCTACCGTCGCCACTAATACGGAGGTGAAACCGCCGCGTATTCCGCGAACTCCGGCTCCACACGCCAAAAGATGGCGTCGAACCAACTTGCTAGACGGCAGCACAGCCCATAGGGAACCTTACGCATCACGCAGTATCCAGTCGTACACACGACCTGTTCCCGTAGCCTCACGCAGCCAATCAAATAAGAAACAGCCACACCATTTCGTCTCTGTGTACTTATCAACTCGGAGGGAGTCGTTGAAGGGGAGAAGGGGAGGGAGCATGTAGCAAATTTATTGTCGTTTATTACGCAATGAGCAGCCACACTGGAAAATCGCGGGAAAAAAAAAATTCTGAACCAACGTATTTCCCGCAACACCACAGAGTAGATAAATACGCAGATACGAAATGGCGTGGCGGTTCTTTTGATGTGGGCGTACACATTCTCTGATTGACTACTCTAGGCTATGGGAACGGGGCCTTGTGTCTGATTGTCTACTGCATACTGCCAAAGTTTTCCTATTGGCTGGGTTACCGGCTGCCGACTGGCAAGTATGTCACACGGTGCTAATAGGCGAACGGCGTTCCAGAATTTTTTTTTCTGGCCAGTGATGCCATTTGGCTGGCGTGAATGGCTGGAGTTCGCATTACGTGGCGTTTCCACCTATGCATTTTTAAGTAATCTGTGGTGACGCTCTTGAGATTGGACGATCAAGTTTTTCACCTGGCTAAGATCTTTTTTAGACCAATCATAAATGCTCTACTATTGCGTATCAGAATCCTCAGTGACCCAACTAAATGGCATAGTAGCTTCATACGTGCGGGGCTACCAATAACGAAAGGAAACTGTCGAACGTGAGTATACAGTACATACTATGAATTCTGGTAGTCAGCTCTTGCCGCTATAAACATTCCCTCTAACAAGGATGACTGCAAACATTTAGTGTTTTCTCCTCCGCACATTGGATCCTCAAATACTGGCTGCTGTTATTGTGAGTGGCCAGTTTTGCACCATGTAACGCGGTATTAGGTACTTGTTTTCTCCCTCGAGATAAACGAGGGAGTGTCAAAAAATGTGGGTTCAAGTGGTCCAAGATATACAGGTAAATATGACTTAAAGGTGTTGCTGATATCAGTAATAAATAAACAATACCCGATGTCAATATCTACATTTTAAATTGTCACCATTTTTGAAACCGTCAACTGGATTTCACAGGTCACGTGACGCAATTACAAATGCTCACAAGAATATCTTTCGGCTGCGTTCGTAAATAACGAATGGTTTGAGAATCATTTAAAGGAAATACATGGATAAAAACATTTCCTGGAACGGCTCAGCCTTGTGCAGCAAGGGAATGCCTTATTCTATAAACAAGAAGCAATTACCGGAATGAATCCTGCTGATCCATAGGCAGTTTTGGCTACTGTGCATGTGGATTATCCAGCAGTTCACAGTGTTTTTCTAAAAAATTCATTTTATCAATAACTAGAAGGCAACGCAGTCCACAACTACAGGATAAAGTATTTTCTCACAGTTTAGTTTATTAAAATACTGTTTCAGATAATAACTATGATATTAAAATTAAACGTTTTGTTCAGTTAAAAAAAATCGTTAACTTCTAGTCTGCTATCACAAGTTGGTGACAGATTTACTTATTTCTATCAATAACAAACTTTGAATGATCTTACTGAAACTGATGCCTCTGCATTCCCTCCGTGGATTTGGTGGATTACCTGAAAAATAAAGGAAAAAATACGTTATTAACGTTCTTAGAGGCACTGTCGCGATAAGAAATATTTAAAAAAATGACAAAACAAAACTATCTAAAAATTATAAGACACAACTTTGTTTTTATTAAAACACTGGTATGTTGGAAAACAAAGTGTAAAAAAAGTCAAGTTATAGCTAGACACCCGAGAATTTCAGGACTTCAAGCGGTGTTTTTTTTAAACACTTGAAATTTTTTGTTACTTTTGTGATTGGACAAATGGTCTCCTGGCACACTTTGCAGGACTTTGAGCCAGTAACACGATTGCAGAAAGAGACCGAGTGAATCACGTACAACCATTGAGTAAAGATATCTTTACTCAATGGCACAACCTAATACAGCGGATAAAGTGCTTATTATTAAGGCACCAGCCAATGAATACCCGGCAGACCCTGGGTTGAACTCAGAACAATCAAATTAACTCGAGAAATCTATGGGTGTCTAGTCATTGTACTGTCACGGAATATTAGCACCACTGTTGGAAAAATGGAAGCCAACGTTGGGCACGAACGCGGAAGACGAGTGAGTGAGTGAAGAGATGTGGGCGGCCTTAACAGCGAGTTCTTGAGAACTGGTGAGGGTGATTGAGGTATGGATCAGCACCGGAATGAAAGGGCGGGGAAAACGGGTGATCCCCTAGAAAACCCGCCGGCCAGCGGCATCGTCCAGCACGATTCCCACATGCAAAAATTCGGGAGTGGCCCGGCTGGGGATTGGACCCGGTTCGCCTTGGTAGGAGGCGAGCAAGCTAACCGCTCAGCCACTGTGGCCACGCGGAAGACGAAAATCATTATATTTCATTGTCGGTGTATATAACAGGGAACGGCTTTGGCTTTCGGCTGAAGCGCGCGATCGTCTGGAAGAGCACTTTTAAGGATCTTCAAGTAGTTCAGTCTCCATGTACATGATCAAGTGGAGGGGAGAGATTTGGGCGGCTCTTAACGACTAGGCCCTGAGAGCCGATGGGATGGAGCAGTGGCGGAGTGCAAGGGGAGGGAAAGCCGGAAATCCCTGAGAAAACCTGCCGACCAGCGACACGTGCAAAAATCCGGGAGCAGCCCTCCCGGGAATCGAACCAGGTTCGCCTTGATGGGAGGCGAGCGTTCTAGCCCCTACACCACCGGGGCCCCTTCCATAACCGAGGACTTTTGTACACCAAGGATATTTACAGTTGGCACTGTGTACAACAAGGAATCAGCAACTGGTTTTCTGAGCGTTTTCGTTGTGAAAAAACTGTTGTGTTGAAGTTTCTGCATCTCTCATATGTGAACGGTTAATACTGACATCAACGAACACGCAGGACGTTGTTCAATGGTTGCAAGACATGTGCTGAACACAAGTACAGCGCATACCAAAAAATAACGTGATTGCAGCACTTCAGCTCAGAAATTAATGTTGTAAAGAACGCGTTAAACAACTCAGCAGATTGTACAGTCGGGTGAAGTGCTCGATTGTAAGCCACTCTAATTCTACTTTAAAATTTTTACACTTTGCGTCAACAAACTGGATGGAGAAGTACGCTATGCCAATAACTGTCTTGTCAGGATTATTTTCTTGATGTCACAACTTTTAAGCTGCGCAAGGTATCGTGTACTGGACAGTGCGAATGAACGAGTTCGGTAGGAAAACCGTGCCGCTATTGTTGCGCCACTTGGGACTGGCAGAGGGACGGCCTATTTAAGAATACACTAATATTGCGATCTCTAATATCTCCAGCAAACTTGCTTCACTGGCCAGCGACTTGATGGAACGTCTTTCGCCAATCAGAGCCTGGTAACCTACTTGACAGCTGGTGGCCCAGCAAATAGGGAACCTTTCGCGGCAATCGGATACAAGGCCCATCCCCAGAGACTCGCACAGCCGAACTGCTAATGGGCACTTTCGTATAAGAGGGAAATCCACTCCGTTTCACCTCTGCGTAGTTATCTACTCTGTACCAAAGATGTGGCCAAATTCAGTTATCTACTCTGTGCCAAAGATGTGGCCAAATTCAGTTATCTACTCTGTACCAAAGGAAGTGGCCAAATTCAGTTATCTACTCTGTGCCAAAGATGTGGCCAAATTAAGTTATCTATTCTGTTACAAAGATGTGGCCAAATTCTGCAAATCTCGCATGCGACGAGTAAGGCAGTGTCGGCAATGGGAACTGAGGCCGTGTCTCGTTTTAAAGAATGCTGTTTCGAGAGAGCACTCTTTCGCACAACCTGGCGTGAGAACTGCTTCGCGCTCTCTCACGCTCTCGCTCTGTGAGATCGAGACAACCACTCTCTCGTTTCTCTCCGACGTCACGCAGACAGCTGATGCCAGAAAGGTGCGAAATCATATTAAACTAGAATCACGATCCTAGAAATTAGAAGTAATTTATGTTAAAAAAAAATTCACAAATAATATAGCACTACCGAAATAATTGTTAGCCCATAAAATACTATTATTTTGTTAAATATATTACTGCCATGTCGCAACTAAGTGACGAAAAATTCAACACTGTTAGAAATCTTAATTTATATTTTTTATAAATACGTGTTACCCAAGTTACTTCGTCGACTAAAACAGTTGAAATTGTTCACGTACAGTTTAAATGCGACGTGGTTTTGGCCCAGAAAGCTGCTATAACCTTGTAACAATGTAAACAAAAATGACGCGTGATCGGAGAGAAAGAGAGAGCGAGAGTGCGCCAGCGAGTATACAGTTTCGTGCTCTCTCTCTCTGTGTACTCTCGCTCTTCCGCACTCTCCCCCGCCAATTGAGACAGCCAGAGCGCATTCTGTCTGACGCCATAATGATATGGTCATGAGAGCGAAAGCACGAGAGAGAGAGAGAGAGAGAGAGAGAGAGAGAGAGAGAGAGAGAGAGAGAGAGCGTTTTCTGGGGTAGTTGAGGCACGGCCTGAGCCTGGCTGTGCGCAGCGCCGGTCATTTATAACTTGGGTCACCAGTTTCTTCGTGAACAGATTTATTCTCAAGCTGGATGTCAACTTATTATTAAGTGCAATGTTGCAAATGTCCTTTCGCTATTGGCAGCGTGTCCGTGCGAGAAGGCTTTTATTTTTAACTAGACGGGGCCAATCAGAATAAAAGGAACCCTGACTCTGAAAGTCCGTGATTGGCTGGAATACATCGAGATGCATGCGGGTTAAAACCATCCAAGCGCGATATCTGGTCCGAAGTAAAGTGTTTTGCGAATCGGGTTAAATCCCTGGCCGGTTCACTCCGGATTTTCGCAAGTGGGAATCGTGCTGGACAATGCCGCTGGTCGGCGGGTTTTCTTGGTGATCTCCCGTTTCTCCAGCCCTTTCATTCTGGCCCTGCTCCATACTCACCTCGTTCACCCCCATCCGCTCTCAAGACCTCGATTTTAAGAGCTGCCCAAATCTCTTCACTCATATCTTTTGCATAAATGCTTCGTTTTCGCGTCATAATTTCGGATTCATAGTAACTACTGGGAATGTACGATTATAGAAAATTTACATTTTGAGAGTTGTTTAATATTTTTGTGCGTAATTTTAATTCTCTGTTATCTGCTTGTTGTGAAAATTCGAGATCATATATGTATCATATATAATCAATAATTTCCTGATATTTTGCAAGCAGGAAATAACAAACCGTGAAAATTAGATGCAAACGTAGTAAATGGTAAATTTTCTATTATCAAAACGTTTCAAATAATACCTCTGAAAATGAAATTATGACACGAAAGCAACGAATTTCTGCATAATACGTGACGCCAAGCATTAAAGAGTCTGTATCGCCCCTTGTACAGAAATTATTCGTTTTTAGTGCAATATAGAAGAGTCAGGGACGTCAGTGAAAACTTTATATTATAGAAGCATTACATTTCACAGTTCTGTGCAAATGTTTGTACCCGATTATTAATAGGTGTTCCATAGTTGTGATTAAAATGTGAGAATTAAGTAATACACACACTTTTGCAATGTGTTAACTGGGGCATAAATACGTCAATAGTTCATGTGTTATGTCCGTACTGATAAGTAGCGAAATTAGCTAAGCTTCGGTCGTCGCGTTTGACGGTAAATCCGGGTGCGGCTAGCGGCAGCAAGGGCCGAGCGCGGTGGCTGAGACTGTACAGGGTGGTGTGAATGTGCCGCACCGTGAAATTGTTTGTCTCGGGCGAGCGCGCGGCCGACACGCAGCAATCAGGGGCGCCCCAGAGCAGCGCGGGCGCGACCCCGCGACAACGCGGTGCACCCGCTTCCACGTGCTCACAGGTCGCTCGCTCCCCACTGCGCACGCAGAGGCCCCTCCCTGTCGCTACGACTTCTCCACGCGAAACACGACCGTCGAATCTCATGCCCAATACCAGGATCTATGGGAAACTATTTTGAACACGTGAATCGAACAAATAAAGGTCACGCTCCTGAATCACGAATACGACAATATGAAGATTGAAAAGTGATGCATGACGTTGATCACTTTAAACCGCAAGAAAAAAAAAACAATAGTAAGGTAGACACTAATACACGAATCATCAAATACACTACCACCTACGCATTATGCGCATGGCATGACATTTCTTCGTGAATGTCACCCTAGTTGAAAACTACATCCATACGAAGTAAAATTAACCTTCCTTCAAAGGAAATGCAATTTGCAGATATGGCGACGGCACCGGAGCAATGCGATCTGAATGGCCGAAGGAAACGAATCGCCACACCAAGCCGAAGGGCCTCTTTCTCTACCATCTGCTTCGCATGTCCCCTTCCCCGCTACTTGATTACCAGACAGACGTCCGGACACGCGAGTTCGCTCACGCTCGCAGATCTCTCAGCCCGTCACGGACCGGTCTGTAGCCGTGCGGCAACAGAACGGCTGGCAGCATACGCACACGCCAACCCACAGACACGGTCTTCAGTCATCGATAACAGCAGTAATGGCGCACCGCGTAATGTCTGTGAGACAACCGAGAGCATGACCAACGCTGCTCGCAGATCTCTTCCACAGAGCGGGAGCACCCGCAGGAAGCCCAACCACTCCATGAGATCCCGTCGCAAAGTTCTCCCTGCTCCGCTCCTCTGAGAATTGCCCACGACTCTGCCGAACACCAACACACTGTCGGGGGCCGCTGCGGTGTGGTGGTCACACCACTCGCCTCCACCTAGACGAATCGGGTTCGATTCACGGTGGAGTCGCTCCAGGATTTCGGCACGTGGGAAGCGTGTTGGATGATGCCGCTGGTCAGCGAGTTTTGTCGGGGATCTCCCGTTTCCCCACCGCCCTCACAACACGGCGCTGCTCCATACTCGCCTCACTTCAACCTAATCTGTTCTCAAGACCTCGATCTTAAGAGTCGTACAAATCTCTCCACTCGCTCCCCTCCAACACTGTTGCGGTTTGCTCCCTTCATAGCCGGATCACAGAATAGAAGTACGAGGGCATCGCAACATTTTTCAGCTAGGAAGAAATGGGGAAAAATTGGGGAGGGGAGAAAGGTCATATAGAAAATTTGGCGCCCCTGATGGAGGATAAAGTCTCCCATCCTTACATTTAGTTTTTGAAACAATTATAACAATGTTCACACACACTATTACCCAACAAATTTAAAACCGAAAAAATGCAGTATAACATTATTTGGTGACCTCCAACTTTATTAAATAGTTTCTGGCGCATTTTAATAAGATTGGAGGAAGGGAAAATTCCCCACATCCCCCCCCCCTAATCCACTTTCCAACGCGCCTAGGGAAAGTACACAGAAGTGAAATAGCGTGGCTCTTCCTTTGATGTGAGTGTACCTATTCGCAGTTTTGGCGTGACCACGGAGTGTACGTTGTTCACGATTATTTGAGCACTTTTGAAATCAATCTTTGAAAAATATCACTGCCTCTAACTGCATGATTTTTAATGGACATACTGACTGGCATGTACCCAGTAAAGTCAGTAACGACGGAGAGAAATAAGTCATATGTCTTAACGTTGAATTGAAAGTGTGAGCTAAACATTTGCAAATACTGAAATAATTATTTTTTTGATTTCTGTTTTTTTTTAATTTATAGAAGTGTGGGATTAGTAAATTAGTAAAATATTTCCTTTCCTAACAACTTCAGAATTTCACTTGATACACGCATGAATAAAGTGCTAAGTATCACGGTTACGTTAATTTTTCATACGGTGGAAGAATAAACAATGCGCATACAAGTATCAAGTAGATATTAATCAGGGCTTTCAAAAGTGCTCAGTTTACCGTGAACAGCCTTTCATCGAGAACACAGATATGAAATGGTAACTTATTCACTGCAGCAGCACACGCCAGCAAAATGGCGTCACTGGCCAGCAACATGTCGGAACGCCGTTCGCCAATCAGCGCCTGGTAACTTACTTGCCAAACGGCAGCTCAGCCAACAGGAAACCTTTCGCTGTTCCCGGTAGCCTATCGGACACAAGGTCCGTCCCGGCAGCCTCGCGAAACCAGTCTCTGTGTGCTTATCTACTCCGTGGCGAAGTTGTGAACGGGTGTTATGTATGATTAGCTAGTGCATGTTGCGAAAGTTTCCCCCTATTGGCTGGGCTGCCGTTTGGCAAGTAGGTCACCCGGCGCTGGTTGGCGGACGGCGTTCCAACAATTCGCTGGCCAATAGCAATGCAATTTTACCGGCGTGTGCAGCTGAAGTTCGCGGTGCAAGCGGCTGCTTCACCTCAGTGTAGTTAAGTAATCTGTGGCCGTGGCGTGGGAGTTCTCTGCTGTCCTTCCCGTTTCCTTCTCCGTCTTCCACCCACCATTGCTCCACCCCTATACCATCTCACCCCTCTTCCATTAGTCGGGCTGGCTGGGATGCCGTCGTGTAGGGCAGCAGGTTTTACATTTCTTGCAGATGTTGGCCCTACATGAAGGCAGGGAAAAAGAGGCAGATTTAAATTTACATAATCAGCGTCGCAGAATTAAGGAAGATAGTCGGCATTGTTATTATCTTATGATCATAAGGGGAATCCCTTGTAAAATACCGTCAGTAAAATCAGTGCTTGCGCCTGTACGCGTATCTTAGATAATAAATGGTATGTGATTCAATTTTTTTGCAGGAGAGGTAAAAATTATGATTAATAGCCAACACTTACTACTGTTATCTAATTATCTATATACATGCATATACACTGAAGAGAGAAAAAAAACTGGTATAGGCGTGCGTATGCAAATAACAGAGGCATGGAACCAATCAGAGTAACGCGATGCGGTCGGCAGCTAGATCGGTTACTGCTGTTACAATGGCAGGTTATCAAGATTTAAGTGAGTTTGAACGTGGTGTTATGGTCGGTGCACGAGAGATGGGACGTAGCATTTCCGAGGTAGCGATAAAATTTNGAGATGGGACGTAGCATTTCCGAGGTAGCGATATCATTTGGATGTCCGCGTACGACCATTTCACGAGTGTACCGTGAATATAGGGAATCCGGTAAAACATAAAATCTTCGACATCGCTGAGGCCGGAAAAAATCGTGAACGAACGGGACAAACAACGACTGACGAGAATCATTAAACGTGACAGACGTGCAACCCTTTCTCAAATTGGCGCTGATTGGATTTGTGAACCCCTGCTGGATTAATGGTGTGAATTGCCTCGTGCATACCTTCAGACATTAGTCGAGTCCATGCCACGTCGTCCTGTGGCACTTCTGCGTGCTTGGGAAGGGGGGGAGGGGGGTCGCTACACGATATCAGGCAGGTGTGCCAGGTTTTTTGGATCTTCAGTGTATATAAAAAAATTAGTGAAAATGGTTAAAAACAGCATTATTATGGTTTTACTGCGCAGCTTCCTCGAGGGAAATGAGAAAAGTACAACGGGGCATTTGTAGTTTAATCCATTGAATTACATTGCGTGTAGTCATATCCTACCGTTACAGATCAAATTTGCGAGAAATTCAGCTACCCGAGAATACTTAAGGTGGTCCGATTGTAATGCTTTCTTATAGCCACAGTCCAGACGAAACCTTGAGACGTAACCCTGCCTTTCGTGTGTGTGTGTGTGTGTATATATATATATGTGTGTGTGTAATGTATATGTTTACGTAGGTAATACCTGCCGTATGTGCACGTACCCAAGGATATACGACACACACACACACACACAACTCACACTGCATAAACAAGGCATACAAACGACGATTTCTCTTACAGAATGCTCATGCTCTGCCATTTGTACGTGCGGGTCCTGAAGATAACGTGTGAACATGCAACGGCTCTTCTCACGTACGTATACGTAAATGCGGCACGCGGAGACGTGAATGCAGCTTGACGAAACGGCGCGTGGCAAAGGAAAAAACGGTTACTTCCTCGAAAATCGCCACCGTTCAAATTAATTACCACATCCCTAAAGAAATAACGCGAAGCTTAATTTCAGTTATCGTTTTCCCACAGAAAGTTATTTGGAGCTGTATGGGAAAGTTACCGCCTCGGCCCAAAGTCGTCAAACAACCGACATTTTTTTATTCTTGTTTTCTTAGGAAGGAATGCTAAAAATTTAAACATCAGCTACCTGGCAAAGTATTCCTAATTGAGTCATTANATCGAGGGAAAGGAGAAAAGTACAACGTGGCATTCGTTGTTTAATCCATTGAATTTAATTGCGTGTAATCATATCCTACCGTTACAAATCTAATTTGTGAGAAATTCAGCTACCCGAGAATACATAGCGCTGCCTTGGGTGGTCCGATCGCAGTGCTTCCTTATAGCCAGAGTCCAGGCGAAACCTTGAGGCGTTAAAAAAAAGTTTTACTAGGGATTCTCTTAACGACGCCTTTCGTGTGTGTGTGTGTGTGTGTGTGTGTGTGAGTGTGTACGTATATATGTATCTAATGTATATGTTTACGTGAGTAATACCTGCCATATGTGCATGCACCCGAGGATATACGACACACATATAGACAACTCAAACTGCATAAACAAGGCGTACAAACGACGATTTCTCTTACAGAATGCTCATGTTTTGCCATTTGTACGTACGGGTCCTGAAGATAACCTGAGACCATGCAACGGCTCCTCTCACGTACGTATACGTAAATGCGCCACGCGGAGACGTGAATGCATCTTGACGGAACGGCGCGTGGCAAAGGAAAAAACGGTTACTTCCTCAAAAATCGCCACCGTTCAAATTAATTACCACAGCCCTAAAGAAATAACGCGAAGCTTAATTTCAGTTATCTTTTTCCCACAGAAAGTTATTTGGAGCTGCATGGGAAAGTTACCGCCTCGGCCCAAAGTCGTCAAACAACCGACATTTTTTTGTTCTTGTTTTCTTAGGAAGGAATGCTAAAAATTTAAACATCAGCTACCTGGCAAAGTATTCCTAATTGAGTCATTAGTTAGTAAGTTTCTAACCCGAGCGGGAAAAAATGTTTCGGCTCCTTTTCACGAGATTCTTTTTGCGTCTGCTTCATGGAAGTACCCCTCGTTTTTTTTTCCCCCGCTTTTTTTTGACGGCACTCAGAAGTATCCACTTCACACCGCAGGCGGTCAAAACGAAAAACTACGTATATCCAAGTGCAGACCTGGGATACCAAATTTCCTTTGTCGGCTGTTAGGACTGAAGTTTATGTCAACGAATTTTGCCATTACTGCACAGAAATTTCTGGTTTCATACAAACAAAAGCTTCAAACCTAACTACAAAATTTTTTCGTGATTACGTAAATACAATATTCCGGAAATTCCAAACACTTATATTTAGGGACAGCAGATTTTCGCGAAAATATTTCGTGACTAGCTGTAGGGTATTTAACAACACTTTAACTCACACCCACTTTGTGATCGGCTGATTTACTTGTCACGCGTTTCATGTGTCAGCCCGTGAATCAGGTACGTTCACTTCCGGAGTGACGTAATTCCAATGGCCAGTGAGGCGAGGAAACGTCTTATAACAAACAGTCGCGGCAAATAAGCAAACAAGAACTGCTAGGAGGTCCGCAAGATATTAAAATATGCAGCCTAACTGCGGCTTCTTCACACTTTTTGAATCCAACCTCCGAAAAATCACACCATTTATGACGTGTTTGGTTGTTTCCTAAATATGCCATTTATCACAAACTTTTATACTTGTTTTAACATAAAGGTGCCTTATTTTTTTTAGCTAAATTGAAATTTTATTTATATTTTGTTTATTAATTATATTTTATTTATAATTAATGTGAATAAAAACAGTGAGAAAATAGGTATGTTGGTATTATTGCCTAGTAAGAAATAGTTCTTTTGCAAAATATTACTACACTGAGTACGCTCAAATGTCGTTAATTGTCCCTCTGGTGTAATTTTCTATACTCAGTTAAGCTATGTTTGTACGAGGCGGAGAAATATCCTGGAAGTAGAACTCAGCAGGGCTTCAGAAAAGTGCGAATGAAATAACTGTCAATGAACTACACAGTCTCCGCGTAACTATCTTCGCAAAAATCGTGTTTCCTTACGTATATTTAATAAAAAAAAAAAGAAGTTAAATGCCTGTTAAATAAAAAAAATATAATTCGAGCGCACTGTTTCGGTGAGTTTCCTTTATTTCAGCAACAGTTATTAAGATGATTCAAAAACATTTATTGCGAAATATACGCAGACCTCAGAAGAGGTACAGGCAATAAATAAGTAAGCCTTCAGCAGTCCCCAAAACGTAAGCAACTCCCGGAAATGGCCAACTGTAGCTATTATTGTAACTATGTGAACGTTCTAACGAGCGAAGTGCCACAGTGGTAACACAACGAACGCACATTCGGGAGGACAAGTGTTCGATTTTCGGTCCAGCTATCCTAAATTTCGATTCACCGTGATCTCCGACATCACTAATGGAAAGTGCCAGAATGGTTCCCGAACCATTTCAGTCGCAGCGCCCTATATATGGAATGTTTCACTAGTAGAATTTAGTGAACTACTCTTGTGCACAAAAAAAAAAACAGCGTTCACTATGCGATCAGTATACCAGAAAAGTCGTCGAGGCCATTCCTGAAGCAGGACGTACTAAATTGTGTACTAAACTGTGTTCCTGATTCAAGAACAACCTCGATGGCTTGCTTGGTATTAATATTTCAACGATAACAAATACACATCACCCAGTGTTTTATATACAGTAAAAAAGTTTTAAATCAGGTGAAAAAAATCTTTGGCCCTTAACTCTGCTAAAAATTAGGCCATCATTTCCTTGCTCGACAATGCACGTTGTGTATAATCATCAAGTATGTACAGCAAGTAGTATCTGTTGTAGAGTATTTTTTTAATCAAATGGAATATATATATATATATATATATATTTATTAACTGAGATATTTTACATTTCATTTGATAAAAATGTTGTATTTTACAAGTACNGTATTTAACAACACTTTAACTCACACCCACTTTGTGATCGGCTGATTTACTTGTCACGCGTTTCATGTGTCAGCCCCTGAATCAGGTACGTTCACTTCCGGAATGACGTAATTATAATGGCCAGTGATGCGAGGAAACGTCTTATAACAAACACTCGCGGCAAATAAGCAAACAAGAACTGCTAAGAGGTTCGTAAGATATTAAAATATGCAGCCTATCTGCGGTTTCTTCACACGTTTTGAATCCAACCTCCGAAAAATCACCCCATTTATGACGTGTTTGGTTGTTTCCTTAATATGCCATTTATCACACACGTTTTATACTTGTTTTACTATAAAGGTGCCTTAATTTTTAGCTAAATTGAAATTTTATTTATATTTTGTTTATTAATTATAATATTTCATTTATAATTAATGTGAATAAAAACAGTGAGAAAAAAGGTATGTTGGTATTATTGCCTAGTAAGAAATAGTTCTTTTGCAAAATATTACTACACTGAGTACGCTCAAATGCCGTTCATTGTCCCTCTGGTGTAATTATCTATACTCAGTTAAGCTTTGTTTGTACGAGGCGGAGAAATATCCTGGAAGTAGAACTCAGCAGGGCTTCAGAAAAGTGCGAATGAAATAACTGTCAATGAACTACACAGTCTCCGCGTAACTATCTTCGCAAAAATCGTGTTTCCTTACGTATATTTAATAAAAAAAAAAGAAGTTAAATGCCTGTTAAATAAAAAAATATAATTCGAGCGCACTGTTTCGGTGAGTTTCCTTTATTTCAGCAACAGTTATTAAGATGATTCAAAAACATTTATTGCGAAATATACGCAGACCTCAGAAGAGGTACAGGCAATAAATAAGTAAGCCTTCAGCAGTCCCCAAAACGTAAGCAACTCCCGGAAATGGCCAACTGTAGCTATTATTGTAACTATGTGAACGTTCTAACGAGCGAAGTGCCACAGTGGTAACACAACGAACGCACATTCGGGAGGACAAGTGTTCGATTTTCGGTCCAGCTATCCTAAATTTCGATTCACCGTGATCTCCGACATCACTAATGGAAAGTGCCAGAATGGTTCCCGAACCATTTCAGTCGCAGCGCCCTATATATGGAATGTTTCACTAGTAGAATTTAGTGAACTACTCTTGTGCACAAAAAAAAAAACAGCGTTCACTATGCGATCAGTATACCAGAAAAGTCGTCGAGGCCATTCCTGAAGCAGGACGTACTAAATTGTGTACTAAACTGTGTTCCTGATTCAAGAACAACCTCGATGGCTTGCTTGGTATAAATATTTCAACGATAACAAATACACATCACCCAGTGTTTTATATACAGTAAAAAGTTTTAAATCAGGTGAAAAAAATCTTTGGCCCTTAACTCTTTGCTAAAAATTAGGCCATAATTTCCTTGCTGGACAATGCACGTTGTGTATAATCATCAAGTATGTACAGCAAGTAGTATCTGTTGTAGAGTATTTTTTTATCAAATGGAATATATATATATATATATTTATTAACTGAGATATTTTACATTTAATTTGATAAAAATGTTGTATTTTACAAGTACAATAATAAAATATATTAAGTCGAGGGTTATTACCTACAAAGTTTCAGACCAGTGACACATTGTGTGAAAATGGAACTTTAGGTAGAAACTGTAGTTTGTAACTTTGATTTCATGACTTAAGTTATTTCTGGGCATTACAAAAATGTTTCTGGGTGGATGTGTTACAAACACGGCCCTTGTAACGTTACAAATATAGTTTATAAAGGCTATTACTGTATTTTTACAAAGTCGTCTAAACGTACAAAGAATTTCTTAATAAAATTTACAAATAAAATTACTATGTGTACATGCGGTTGACAACACTGCTACAGAAACACAAGATGGATCTCGAAGTGTCAACCTCCAGTCTTTTACGAGTCCATTTTGTCTTGGCTGGAGAGCGCCCAGCTGGCCACGACTGTACAGTACATCAATTATTGCGCCGGTGGGATGAGCACGAGGCGGTGACAGCCTCCCCGCCTGAGATTTCAGTTACAGATAGTTGGCGCCATTACACGCATTACCGGCCACCTCCGTGCCGCCTACCGTCCCGCCGCGCTAGCCTTTCCCACCTGCCGTACTGCCGCTCAGACCGAGCTGCGGGTTCGGCGGCTATCGGGTGTGCTCGGGCCATCTCGCCTACCTCGGAACGTCTCACTTCCCCCACAGCGCCGGAAACTAAACCCAACGCCCCACCGCATTATCCTTCCCCAGCATACTGCCACTCATATTCACATTCAGAAACTATCGGTTATTATAGTGATTTTTACGTCGACTGCGCAAAACCTTCTCCTCGCGCCACTTCCAAACCGCCTATAACCCCACCGCGATAGGCTTACCCAGCACGTTGCCGCTCAGTCTGTGCTGCAGGTTCGGCGAACGCAGGATAGGCTCGAGTTCTCTCGCGCCTCTGAGAGTGTCTCCCTCCCCTCCATTAGACACCTACATGCAGCTTCAGGTACTTCAAGTACAGACTCCATTAGATATCCTCGCGTTCCCTAGCCTGCCTCGGTGTATGTATTCCTCATCCATCTGCCATTCCCCTGCAACTTATCACTTATTCCCATGCAACCCATCACTTGGGCGAGCTAACCTCTCCCAGCACACCGCAACTCAAACTGTTGTGACGTTTGCTTTCCTATACCTCACTGGGTTCTGGCTTTCATCTATACACGCACATTTATGTTGTCACCTCGGTGATTAATTACAATTTTCACAGTTTCTCTACAAGGTGAAGTTAGGAACCAAACACGCCGATTTTTCCTAATGGTTTCCCAGAAGCCCAAAGGCTGTTTGCTGTTGTTCATATCACTTTTATAAAATGTCCCGACGACGCGCGATCTGGTCAGTTACTTTGCGCGGAAACTCGACCAATCAGGAGAACTTCTCGAGTGCAAGAGTATAATTAACACGATCAGAAAAAAAGAAGAGTGGACCCCGCGCTTTCGCTAGCCGTTCCCGACCAATAAGGCGCTCCCAACACAAACAATAATGAACATGCTTGTCGGTTTCTATTGCCCCGTTTATTGCACATCAATTAAATTTAATATATTTACCTTAATATTATTTTCCACACATTAGTTAAACGGTTTCGTTATAAATTAAATAATTATCATATTAAGATTTAACTTCTCTGCACGGGTAACGATTTTCCCCGTCTTCTGGGCGTGTAGCTTCCTCTCTCTCTTCCATGCGTGACTGAGAAAGCTGACACGTTTTTTTTCTGTCCCAAGAATGTCACAAAAAATTATTCTTCGCAAAAGTGAGCGGGTTGGCACCAATAACACTATCAATTACGACCCTTTCATGCTTTCTTAATCTCTCTAATACAACATATAAAAATTTAAACTACACGCATAACATTACTCCCAATACGTACATTACACTTTGATAATCACTACGAATAAATGGAAATTTGAATAAAGTTTGTATGACAATTCTAACAAAAATTGTATTTAAGTGGTATACCGTATTCCATTAACTACAATACAGCCATAACTCAAAATGGCCTTTCACACTGCGATGCATGTTCGGCAACCACCAGGGTATACACGCGTTTGTTCGCTTGGCAAGACTATGTATTCAACTAAAAAAATTAAGAAATTACTACTTCAGTAGTGTACAAAATACAGTTCTGGTACAATGCATTTTTAGTGGTGCATAGTGACACATGGCTAGTCTGCTTTGAGTCGATCCAGCTGTGCTCGAAATTTTGGCAGATATCTGAACGCAGTCCTTCGGATTGTGCTCGGGTGTTTTTGTTTCACCAGTAACATGCTGATGAGTACTTGTTCGCATGCGAATGAGTAATTTACTGACAAGGATGTCGGGTAGTCTGGTCGTGAGGTCCTACCTATTATGCTAGGAACTCTTCCCCCACCCTTTTTTTCCCATTTGTACAGTTTAATATTAGTCCAGAGTTTCCGTCTCAGTTTTTCATCTCGTCTCTTCATATATATGCACACTCATTGCCATAAAAATTTGCTCCCCTGTAAAAATAATTTGGCATCTGCGAAAGTTGACAAATAGACACATTGATGTATGATATCTAAATAAATTTCATTTCATATGATAGTATATGTACATACATCGTACGAGTGCGAAGCTGTCACTTTTTTATATGAGTTTTAAACAGTATTCAGAACAGTGAATGTGATGTGACATGCATGATTCTTGCCAGGCGTTAAAAATGAGCGATAGGTATACCGATAAAACGTATAAGACATCCATGCAAACAACTGACTAAGTTTGAGAGAGGCCATACGGTAAGGCTACGGGAGGCAGGGTTGAAAGCGCGCAGAGCTATCCGTCATTTGGACTGTCTAACCTTCGTAGATTGTGATGAGAGCAATATACACGTGATGATACCCATACACGGGGGACCGAATCTGGATGACCTCGACAGATTATCAGAAGGGACTGTCTCATTGGAAGTTATGAACAGAACCAGCAGCATCCTTGTCCACCAACCGGTTACAGATGGTACTTTCAGTAAAACACAGTATTACAGAGGTTTCGGTATGTCTTGCCAACTCCAGTACGGCAATTAATGTTTTAGTTTAAAATTACGATATTCATGTATAGTCTCTAAGTCTTTATTATTATTTTTTTAATTTTGGATGATGGCCGAAGTAAACTTAAGAAATGGAAACTTTAAGACACTAAGTAAATGCTAATAGATAATAATTGCATGTTACTTGAAACCGTTATTGCTAAAGTTTTATTGCAGTGAAACTCTTGAGCACAAACTTGATAGGACCCGATCACAGCTACGTGATTACCCTCATATCTTCTGAGCAGCACATCTGTTTCCGTTTCTTTAGAAGGCCACCTGAACGTTTTTTTTTTTTTTATAAATCAGCCTCTTATTACCAATGGTGTCATTTTTGTACTGTTGTAGGCCATGCCCCCGGTGCCATTTACCTGACTTAAACTGTTATTGGTGTGCTGGAATACCTACTACGCCACGTAAATAAGTGTTTGCTACAACTGTCCACCATTTTAGATGATACCGCTACCAGAAACAATTTTTACAGGCTTACAACATACCAGCAACTACTCGGCAGATCTACTTCAAACTTGAAAGAAAGTTACTTCAGCTAAGACTTTTTTTTAAAGACACGTTATACTACAATCTAANTTAAGACACTTTATACTACAATCTAAGTGTTTGAATACCTCATCAACATTTCTTACATGTTGTGTAGAAAAATTTCGACTAATTAGTTATATCTATAATTACTTGTTGGTTTTTAGATAAACAAATATTTAAACTGCCNCGTAGAAAAATTTCGACTAATTAGTTATATCTATAATTACTTGTTGGTTTTTAGATAAACAAATATTTAAACTGCCATTCTCATTTGTAAACATAACGGTTGCGACAGCGGTTAAATATCGAGGCCCACCAGCACAGTTATTTTTGCTGCTAGGTTGTACGACTCACATTCTATAGTTAATTTCATTCTAGGACAGTATTAATTACATGCGATATCTGGTACGATAATCGTCTTCGACGCAATGAAAAACTGTCCTTAACATCTTATGACAGCCTTCTGCCTGTGTGGTAACTTGACGGCACGATGATACACAAATAATTTTTTTGAAAACCTTCTTACATATTTAGATATTCACTGCTTTTATTATTCCAGGATCAATGATGGAAGATAAGAAATAATATATTCTTTCTTATCATCCATCAGTAATCCGAGAGTAATAAATGCAGTGAGTCAATATATAATAGTATAATAAGTTCGAAATCAGTTCAGCCAGACAAAACCAACCACTTTATTTCTTTGTTTTTTAATTTTTGCGTGCAGATTTACTTATTTTTGTGAAGCATGTATCACAGCGCAACTTTTCGGCAAACGCTGAAAGAAGGTGCCAAGTCCCGTGCAAACAATAAAGGCGAAATAACATTTCCAAAATAATTTTCATTTAATGAAGTTATTTCTTTTCTGTTTCACACATTCGAAAAATTTATTTCTTACGTCAAGTACTTCACAATATTAAAAAGTTGAGTTTCGGGAACATACAACTCTTACAATGTCAACTTTGGAAACAAAATTAAAAATATATTTTTTAGCTACTTTCTCATGAAGAAACACAACACTAAGCTATATTCTACTCAGGTTTGGAAGCTCAATGCCTTTAGTTTTGCAACTAAAAATTTTCGCCGCTAGAGTGCACTGGTGTCGCATGTGTACCGTATTTTTCCGTTTTGTGTGTAAGTAAATGGGATAATTGCAATTTTCATAAAATAAATACAATCGTGTAAAATCTTCCATTTTGTATTGTGTTATAACTTACGTAAAGAACAAACTTAGTTCTTCGCACTAGAATGTATAACGAAATTTGTCAACGTGTGGTTTAACCCTAACTCATCTCGTTTTGGGTTAATTGAATAGCGTTGCGCCCTACGTCCGGGCGCTACTTTAACTTGAGGTAGGCCCCACAGTTGGGCGCGAAATTTAACTCATCTCGCTTTTGGTACACTGTTGAAGACGTGGCGGCTTATATGGTCAGAGTTAATGTCCCCCAGGCACCGACTATAAGGTGCGTGGAGGTTGCAGGTTTGCTAATGAGGTAGACTATTACTGTTGTATTTTGAAGTACGAATATATTGTCTCGTATATATTCACAAATACACAACATCAACACTTGAGAGGTGCGGTACTGTGCTAGTTCGGTTACTCGGATTTACTGGGCGAATTCTTGGTTGAGAGGGGCTTCTGTGACGGTGATTGTCATACTTAACTCAGTGGTGAGTGCTGTCAGCTATGGTGGGCAAGCTCCGG